>JACGWL010000745.1:0-113066 GCA_034509725.1 Sesamum angolense
TGAAAATTAGTCCTCTGACTTGAGGAATCATGGCAGCTACGTGCATATGAAGATTGTATCTTGGATATGGCTAACGGTGGCTGTGTCGTGAGGCATAATCATCATAAGCCTTATCCAGTGCAGTCGGAGTATGTAGCGAGGACGGTGGATCCAAGAGCGGATCTGTCCCCTGTCATTATATGACAGAGAGTTCTCCCATGCAGCTTGAGATGGTTTAGACCCTAAAAGTCTTTGGCCAAACGATTGATCGATCAGGAATATGTTTCCTAGATTGGATCAGTAGAGTAAACGCATCTCGAGTATTAAGCATTGTTGCCTAGTCAATGATGGGAACCGACACCCAACTCCATGCCTAGACTAAGGCAAGAGATGGTTGACAGTAGGACCGTACTAGTATGAATTCGGAGCCTAAATGTTCACGCCAACATTCACCTAGTCTCTAGTGCCATGGACTATTGCTAGACGACCACCCATGGTATCGGGCCATTTCCGGTTATGAGATAATCGAAAATAATTAATTAAACTAGATTTAATTAATTGTATTGGTCACACAAGCTAAAGTCTAGCTGAGGGTGAACCTAAAGACTCACACCCTACCACTATAGTGGGATAGAATTAATTTGGAATTAACTCTAGAAAAGTCGGATTAATTTAATTGGATTAAATTAATCTTTGGAGAGAATAATGATTGGATCATTTATTTAGACCAATCCATTGAATGAATGACTTGAAATTTAATTAATTGGATTAAATAGAATTTCAAGTTAGCTAGTAAAATTAATTGGATTAATTTTATTGGACTTGGTCCAATTTATAAATTGGATTTATAAATTGAAAGAGAGAGCATGGGCTTGGATTTTTTAATTAGATAAAAAGATAAGGAGTTTATGTTGGGCCTATGATTAAATTAGATTTAATATAAGTCCATGAGACGTGGGATTGATCCTACTGAGCCCGGTTCATTAAATAGAAGCCCAAGGCCTTGGTTGGACCTTGGCTAAGTCAAGGAGGACAATTTTGGAAGGTTCTTTGGCTGATTTAGAAGGCAAAATTCGTGCTTAAGGGGTGGCTAGGGTTAGGATGGTTGTTTTGGAGCCTAACTAGGTTAGGACTCCTAGTATGTGTATGACTACGTCATATTAAACCCTAGCCACACACACAACACATACTAGCCTCTCGAAAAGCTCACAAATTCGTGCCTCTCTCTCTCTCCATGTTCTCCATATCAGTTTTTCATTTAGTCTTAGAGATCAAAAGAAAAATGAAAGAGAGATTAAAACACGTTAATTCATAGCGATTGTTTTGATCTCCATCTCTTCTGTGGAGATTTTGCTAGCACGAAATCTCCACATCCTTTAGTGGTGGTGTGTCATTCTTGGGAGGATCTCAAGATCGAGGTCTCGTCGTGGACGGATCCAGAAACAAAAACGGAGAGGAGACAACGCTTGTAGCCGTACGAGAAAAACGACAAAGGTAAAACTCCATTTATGGTTTCCGCTCCTTGTTTTTTCTCGTGATTTCTTGGTCTATGTTTTTATATTTAATACACCGAACGCCCGAAAAAGATCAAGGGTACACCCCTTGATCCGAATTAATTTTGTTAATTATCGCATGTTTTACCGATTTTTTATTTTTTCGCACTTCCGCCGCGCTAGGTTGGACCAATTTAATAATATTAGACCCTTAAAAATAGAAATAAACACAATGACTTGTTATTCCATATATTCCATCCACAGCAATGTAGTGAGGAAGCTAATTTCACCCATACGTGGTCCCACGAGTCATGGCACATGTGGACTGAAATGAAGCTGCACTATTACTGTGAATGAAGTGAATACACACCTATTTCCCTGACTCACGAGTCGTGGGGGCCGATAATGTGTGCTATGATTCGGTTGATGGATTAGGAATAATGCCAAGTGATGTAATTTCCATGTCTTCCATCCATAGTAACATAGTGAGGAAGCTGATTTTAGCCACACGTGGTCTCACGAATTGTAGCACGTTTGGACTGAAATAAAGCTGCACTATTATTGTGAACGAAAGGACTACACTTCTATTTCCCTGTCTCACGAGTCATGGGGGGTGATAGTTTGTGGCATGATTCAATTGATGGGTCGGTCTAACACCAAGTAACATGATTCGCTTGGCGTCCAAGGAATCACGTGAGAAGGTGAGGCAAAATATCTTGGGGATCTCGTAGGACGAGAATGGTATTAGATACCTCCAACAAGGCTATTTTCATGTGAATCGTAAAAGCGGGGCATGGTGAATTTTGCTTTTGGACCTCAAGCCCACTAAGAAAATGGTTTTCCCGAAACCCCGTTTGAGAGTGATGGGCTTTCACAGAAATAGTGGGAGGGTTAGTGACTGAAGTCCAAGTCCTTAACTAGAACCTAATATTATAATCTGCTTATTTTTCTATTTATTGTAAATCTCTAAGAATCCACTTAACTATACTTGAGACTAATATTTAATGAAACAAACTTTTTGGATTGAATGAGAAATCTGATGATGGTCCTCGATTTCAAGAACCAGACTTACGTTCTGGATAAGTCTCTACCTCGGACTTTGCCGGAAAGGGTTCCTGTCCGGAGAACGTTTGACGTTCGAAAAGTTTACTCAGTGGCATGAGAACAATCGGAAAGTACACAATATCGTACTGGGCTCAATGAGTAACGAGATCCACAAACAGTATGAAAGGTATGAGGACGTCATGTCGATAATGCACGGCATGTAGAGAACTTTATGCGGCACTGGAATGGCATATTAGATATGCCGTGACGAAGGCATTCTTCGGTATGATGATGATTAAGGAATCGTTCGTACATGAGCATGGGGTGATGATGCTTTCCCTAGTGGAGAAGCTCAAAGACCTCCAGACTGATTTCAAGGAGGAAATAACGTACATTGACTTGATTCTATAATCACTATCTCTCTCCCTTGATCAATTTACTATCAGCTACAACATGAATGGGCTTGAGGAAAGCCTTCATGAGTTGATTAATATATTGGTCAAGTACGAGGCAACGATTGAAAAATCTGCACCGACGGTACTAGTGGGAGAGGCTTCAACCTCTAAATCGAAGGGCAAGGTTGCCGGACGCGAGAAGAGGAAGAAGGGTGAGATGTTTTCTACTACTACTAGCACTCAAGTGTTCCTGTTAGACCGCTAGGTGGGGGTAAAGGAAACAGGAAGAGGGTTCGTCAGTCAAGGATTCCGAATGATGTTTCCATTTACTGTCGAGAGAAGGACCATTAGAAGAGGGAGTGTCCTAAGCTCCTCTCCAATTAAGGTAAAATCTTTAATTGAGTATTAACATAATCACCATTCTACTCTTGGTATTAGATACCAACGAATTCATAATTTGCAAATGGTTTGATGATGGTGATGAGGAGTAGAAAAGCCGAAGCAAAAGGTCCTAAGGCTTAGCGATAGCGGGCTTGTTGCTATAGAAGACTAGGGGCTTAGTTAGGCTTAATGGTGATCATATTAGGATAGTATCTGTGTAACCTAGCATGATCGAAATAATATTTTCAATTATTTTTGGACAATTTTGATTACATATTTTGATCAATAAAGTCTCTTATTTAACATTGAATGATTTTATGTCTGGTGGGTGAAACATATACTATTTCATAATTGGATTATGAATACCCAAATAAAGAACAAAATGATAATCAGATAGCCCAAGCTTACAGTCATGATAGGTCAATCTATTCTAGTTGAGGAAGAGCGAGATTGATGGATTTAAAGAGCACTAGAAATAGGCGATTTGGATCTATTAACTTTCAAAACCTTACTGAGAAGGAGAAAGACCACAAAAGCTCTTTTATGGGACAAAATGAGTTTACCAGTAACATGTTGGATTAGATCCAGTGTGATATCTGTGAGTTACTAAAATACACAAGATCGGTGTGGGGGTTCACCAGTCTAATTTTATTTGAAGAGGTTCAAAGAATTAGACTCGGAGTGGTGAACCAACATGATCACCTTTCGATTGAATCGAGAGGGTGTGTATTTAGTGGGAGTTTTTTATGAGAATGTGATTCTCACTCGGTGAAGTTCTTCCTGAAAGGACCACGATTGACCGGTCTCTGATAAGGAACAAATCGAACTAAGTTGGACTTTGTTGGATTGGTGTTTCACTTAAATAGATTGGCCATTATTGTATGATGAAACTCTCGTCCCACAAAGTACTTGAGTTAATAGGATAGTCCTATACACGTCAAGAAAATAGTGGGAGTAAGTTTTCCTACAACTTCTCAAATGTATTATTCGTAATCAACTACATCTCTAACTGACCATATTTCAGTCATTATTTGCCCTTGGGAATTGGATTTCAATCCAAAAGGACATAAGGAGGAGCGATGCTGGACATCGTTCGGAATCAATGGATTGGAGCCTAAGGATTCACTAAGAAGCTCAAACTAGGTTTGAGACTTCGTAAAACTGGAATATTCGTTTTTATCTAAAAATCATACTAGGTATGATTTGATAAAATGAGCCCAACATCAGTGGGAGTTGGTGTGAGTTCCAATGTGTTTAGTGTATAAACGTCTTTCTCATTTGGAATGATGTTAAGATGTTTGAGAAACACATATAAAATTGTTCATGAAATTCTCCATAAAAGGAATTGAATTCCTAAATTAGGGATGAGAAAGCTCAACGTTGTTCGAGACTCAGTCATGATTGACTGATGAGAAAGCTTAAGTTGTTCAAGACTCAGTTATGTCTGACTGATAAGAAAGCTCAAATGTCTAGGACATCCCCTACGTCTGTGCCGAAGACGAAAGTGTTGGTTTGGTGTGTTGGACCTGATGTTGTGTATGCTTAGGGCATGGCACAACGTATATCAGAAATACACCAACTGACAGTAAACAATTGTCAAGAGTCTTTAATACCTGAAAAGGATTAAAGAAGCGCTTCTGACACATGTTTATGGAGAGTTAATTCTTGAAGGCTAAATGAATACTAGCTTCCGGACTTATATGAATAATGAATAAGTCCTCAAAGTATAGTCACGTTGGGATTTGATGGCAGGCATGGTAGCTTGGAGGGATTCGAAGCAGACGCCCATCTTAAAAGCTGAATATGGGACGACTTTAACAAGTCGGTCTAGGAAAGTGGTTTGGATCAAAAAATAATATCCATTGAATGGATGTGGTGCCTAGCACGGCCGAGCCAATTGTAGCCTTAGAGACGAACAACAAGGTTAGGGCAAGAGCCTTATGGGCCCGAGATCTCATCATAAGATCCGCGAAAATTCTTAGACAACAACCATCTGCAGGCAGCAATGGTGAAAGGAAATACACTGTCCGACCGTATAGATCCAGCAGAAAATAAAGGAGATCCATAAAACCGAGCTGGTATCGTAGATGCTCATGCTCAGAAGGTTCTTAGCGACATAGTTAATTGGCTTAATAGTCAAGTGGGAGATTATTAGAATGGGTGATCAAAAGCCAATTGGATTGGCCGTTCTGAATTCGGCATTCTTTATCAAATAATATTAGATTGATGAAATACGGTAAGAATTCATCAAGATGGTAATGTGTTTTCGTTGTGCTTACCACTAATATTGAATGGAGTTTCAATATCACAATGAAATGCCCACGGACCGAAAGGTTAAACCCGTGCAGTTGGGCTGCACATAGGTTTGGCAACTACATAACCAACTCATGAGGGTCGATCTGAAACATTCCAAGTCGAAGACCTCGAGAGTGGGTATCGAGGGTCCTACGGAGACCTGCACTAAGTACTGCAGCTATGTTTCGTCGGCAGGAGACGTAGGTAGTTTGTGCAGTTTTAATGGGTTAGTTGGCAAGGTAGTCAACTGATTGAAGTGACTCGCGAGAATCATCATATGGAAGCCTATTAAGGCTTGGTTGGTTTGACTGGAATTTCCGATTTTGATAGTACGAGAATTAGTCCTCTGACTTAAGGAATCATGGCCGTCACGTACATACGAAGACTGTATCTTGGATATGACGAGTGGTGGCTATATGACAAAGAGTTCTCCCATGCTCCTCGAGATGGTTTAGACTCTAAAAGTCTTTGTCCAAAGCGATTGGTCGATCAGGGATAGGTTTCCTAGATTGGATAAGTAGAGTAAACGCATCTCAGGTGCTAAGCATAGTTGCCTAGTCAAGAATGGGAACCGACACCTAATTCCATGCCCTAGACTAAGGCCAGGAGATTGTTGACAGTAAGACAATACTTGTATAGATTCGGAGCCTAAATGTTCATGCCAACATTCACCTAGTCTATAGTGGCATGGATTGTTGCTTGACGGCCACCCATAATAACGGGCCATTTTCGATTATGGGATAATTAAAAATAATTAATTAAATTTAGTTTAATTAATTGTGTTGTTCACACATGCCCAAGTCTACTGAGTGTGAACCTAAAGAGTCATACCCTACCACTATAGTGGGATGGAATTAATTTGAATTTAATTATAGAAGAGTCGGGTTAATTTAATTAATCTTTGGAGAGAATAAATAATTGAATCATTTATTTAGATCAATTCATTTGATGGATGAATTGAAATTTAATTAATTATATTAATTAGAATTTCAAGTTAGCCAGTAAAATTAATTGGATTAATTTTATTGGGCTTGGTCCAATTTATAAATTGGATTCATAAATTGAAAGAGAGGGCATGGGCTTGGATCTTTTAATTGGATTAAAAAATAAGGAGTTTAATATTGGGCTTATGATTAAATTAGATTTAATATATGTGTATGAGACGTAGGTTTGATTCTATTGAGTCCGGTTCATTAAATACAAGCCTAAGATCATATATCTACCTTCATTAAACCCTAGCCACACACACAACACACACTAGCCTCTCCAGACCTCAAATTTCGTGCCTCTCTCTCTCTCTCCCATATTCTCCATCTTCAAGTTTTTCATTTGTTCTTAGAGATCAAAGAAAAAACGAAAGAGAGATCAAAATACGTTAATTCATAGTGATTGTTTTGATCCCCATCTCTTCTGTGGAGATTTTGCAAGCTCGAAATCTCCACATCCTTTAGTGGTGGTGTGTCATTCTTAGGAGGATCTCAAGATAGAGATCTTGTCATGGATGGATCCGAAAATAAAAACGGAGAGGAGACAATGCTTGTAGCCGTACGAGAAAAACGACAACGGTAAATCTTTATTTACGTTTTCCCATCTTTTGTTTCTCATATTAAATTATATGGCCTATGTTTTATTTAATGCATCGAACGCCCGGAAAAGATCAAGGGTACACCCCTTGATAGTGATTTATTTATTGCTTTATTCGCATGTTAATCGTATTTTTTTATTTTTCGCGCTTCCACCGCGCTTCCCGGGCCGATCCACTTCCTTCATCTCCTCCATTGTTGTTATCATATTTTACCAAAAGTGAGTACAGGTTATTGAACCTACTATATTGGTAAAGATCTTAGCAGATCCTCATAGCCGATTGTTGCTCGTGGATACTGGCAGAGGAGCTTCACTTGCGGCTCTTATCTCTGAAATATTACACGTGGAATCACGCTTTAAGGGTAATATTTCTATTCAACTTTTATTATGGTACATTGTATGTTTATTAACTGGGTCTTGGGAGGATTATAGTATTCCATACTATAATAGTTATAGGTCCTAAATCCTAACAGCCCAAACTTACTTCGCAAACGGGCATAGCAAGAATATGTGTTTGATAATCTCTACTTGAGCCACACAAATCTGATAATGTGTATCAATACCTTGCTTACGAAGACCTAAATTCTCCAATGTGGGTAATGCTCCCATGCACAATCTCCACATGAATGTCTTGACTCGTGGTGGAGTTCTGGACTCCCAATTCATTGACAACATCGCTCCTCGCCCATTTAAAAGCAAGCCTAACGACGACGCCTCCAACCTGTTAGAATAGGTGATTAGAAAGCCAATAGGATTGGGCTTTTGTAAACTATTTCTTACAATTTTGATGTAATATAATATTTATGTCTTTGAATAAAAGCAATATTAATACTATGGCTTGATTCTTTGTTGTGTTTACTTATTGTGTTAATATTTAACTGCACGACAAAGCCCACAGACCAAATGAGCAAATCCAAGGGGTTGGGTTGCGCATTGGATGGCGGCTATGAAACCAACCTCTGTGGAATGATCTGGAACGTTCCAAGTCGAGGACCTCGAGACAGGGAATCGAGTGTACTATAGAGACTTGCACTAAGTACTGCAGCCATGTTTTGTCGGCAGGCGACGTAGGTCGTCCTTGCAGTTTTAGTGGGTTAGTTGGCACAGTAGTCGACTGACTGAATTGACTTGCTAAAATCGTCATATGGAAGCCTCCTAAGGCTTGGTCGGTATGACTGGGATTCTCGGCTTTGATAGTAAGAGATTAGTCCTCAGACTTGAGGAATCATGGCCGTCACATGCACATGATGGCTGTAGCTTAGACCTGGCGAACAGTGTTTGTGTCGAAAGACACAGATGTTATAAGCCGTATCTAGTGCAGTCAGAATGTGTAGTGAGGATGGTATGTTCCAAGAAGAAATCCATCCCCTGTCAATATCGTGACAGTAGGATCTCCCATACGCTCTGAGACACGTTTCCCTAAAAATCTGTGGCCACAGTGACTGAATAAGTGGGATAGGTTTCCATGTGATAATTCAGTACGGGAAACGGGTAGTCTCGAGTTATTAAGTATAGATGCCTAGTCCAGGATGGGAACCTCAAATTCTATGCCCTAGACTAAAGCCGGGAGACGGTTGATGGAAGGACCTTATCCGTATGAATTCAGTTGCCTAAACGTTCATCCATGTTCACTTAGTCTCTAGTGCCATGGACTGTTGCTAGATGGCCACCCATGGTAACGGGTTATTTTTGCTTATGGGATAATCAGAAATAATTAATTAAATTAGATTTAATTAATTGTGTTGGGAACACGCCCAAGTCAAGCTGAAGGTGAACCTAAAGAGTCACACCCTACCACTATAGTGGGATGAAGGTAATTTGGAATTAACTCCAGAAGAGCCGGATTAATTTAATTGCATTAAATTAATTCTTGGAGAGGATAAATGATTGTATCATTTATTTAGACCAATCCATTGGATGGATAAATTGAAATTCAATTAATTGGATTAATTGAAATTCTTAATTGGCAATTAAAATTAATTGAATTAATTTTATTGGGCTTGGTCCAATTTATGAATTAGATTCATAAATTAATGGAGAGTTAAAAGGAGCTTGGATCTCTTAATTGGATTAAGGGATTTTAATGTTGGACTTATAAATTAAACTAGGTTTAATAAAAGTTCATCTGATATGGGCTTGGTTTAAATTTATTTAATCAAATCCGGTCCATTAAAATACAAGCCCAAGGCCTTGGTTGGACCATGGCTAGCTTAAGGAGGAGCCAAACCCCTCCTTGGAGTGTGTATGGCCGAGTTTGGTGCTTAGGGTGCACCAAACTTGGTCATAACGTAGCTTAGAGGTGGTTTTTCGATGTATGACTCCTTGCTATACTATGACTAGGTTATATAAATAGCTCTAAAAACACTCTAACCCTAACCCTAGCAGCAGCTACACTTCAACCCACGAAATTTTACTCTCACTCTCTCCAATAGCGTTTTTGGTTCTTGCACTTTCGTGGTGTTCTTGCTAGCATGAAATCACCACATCCTCTTAGTGGTGGTGTGTTAATCTTTGGAGGATCTCCAGATCGAGATCTTGGATTAAGGAGACCAACGGAATCAACGCTTGAAGCCGAGCTAGAAAACAACAGCGGTAATGTTCTGTTTTTGCATTTCTGGTTTTCTATTCTTGTTTTCTTTTGATTCATGGCCTATGTATTTCTTATATTACACCGAACGCCCGGGAAAAGATCAAGGGTACACCCCTTGATCGGATATTTATTTTCTTTAATTATTGAATTTTTCAATTATTGCATTTCCCGGGCCTATCCATTGCCTTCAAGTTGTATCAGAGCCCGGTTCGGTGTAATATGCCAATAATCTAACATGTTTATGTGTATTTACATGATAACATATTTTTAATCGGCTTGGAGAGAATGTTTTTTCCATCGTTTAACTGAATATCTAGATCTAGAGTTTTGTTTGCTTTAATTTTGCATTTAATTGGACATGTGGATTCTTGAAATTTGGAATTTTTGAATTAATTCTCTTGTTTTTTCAGAAATTGCGGGAAAAGAAAAGAAAAAAAATCAAAAAATGGCACAGACGTGCAGCAGCGTTGCCGGCCAGTCACTGGCTGGCAGGCGATCGCCTGCGCGCGCGCTGCCTTGCCAGAGTGCCTGCCAGCGTGCGTGCTGGCAAGCAGCTGCGCGCGCGCTGTGGGCAGCTTCTGGGGCGCGCGCGCGCACCTGACATCCGGCTGGAACGTATTTTCTATTTTTTTTAGTTTTTTATTTTTTTTTCTCTGTTTTTTTTAATAGTTTCTGAAATAGTTGATTTTAGTGAATTTATTTTTTGTTGAAATTTGGTATTTCCCAAAGTTAAATTACTAAAATTAATTTGAATGGGTTTTTCAAACAAGAATTAATTAGTGCATGGGTTGCACTTATGTCCACATTTAAGTTGCATTATTTTTCATATAATTCCGTAGGATTGGATATGCAATAAATTTTATGATATTGGATGTCATATGTTGAGCATTATTACTTGGAGTAATTACATGCTTGTTGTGTTAATTGGATTAACATGGATGGTCACAAAGCCCAATAGACTTTATGAATGGTTTATTTATTTTCGGGTTAGGGCCGGCGTGCCTTTTATAGCCTAAATTGTAAAGGCTTGCTTTCTCTCTATTAATGTACTCCCCCCAACGTTTGATTGGAGTTTCTTTTAAGTCGTAATGAGAGTAGAATAGCTAGAGAGGATTTAATTTTTGAAATGTAAAGAGCAAGTCCATGATGGAGGCCCATGGAGGAGGTCATGGGGTTGATCCACGGAGATCCATGGAGAAGAGACCCGAAGGATGAAGCCCACAATGGAGATGGAGGAAATAAAGAGGTGTTACAAGGCCCATATTGTTGATGGGTTAAAAGCTTGTAATAGTGTAGGCCCACCCTTAGACTGACCATTGATCCACTGTGGGCTCAGTGGATCGCATAGGTTTTTGGGTTTGTGATCATCCAACAGGGGCGTGCTAGACTCTTTATTTTGCATGCGATGCGTTTCTTTAAATGCTTTAAAATTTGGAATATTGAGCATGCATAATATTAATATGTGATGAGGTCTCGGTCATTATCAAATGAACTCTCACTTGATTGGACCAAGTTAAAATATCAGTCCTTAATAAATGGAAATTAACAAAGGTTGTTTTTCCATGCCTTCCATCCACAATAATGTAGTGAGGAAGCTCATTTCACCCATGCATGGTCCACGAGTCGTCGCACGCATGGACTGAAATAAAACTGCACTATTATTGTGAACGAAGTGAATACGCTTCTATTTCCCTGTCTCACGAGTCGCGGGGGGGCAATAGGTTGTGCTATGATTCGGTTGATATGTCGGGTCTAACGTCAAGTAATGTGATTCGCTTGGAGTCCTCGGAATCACGCAAAAACGGCGAGGCAAAAGATCTTGGGGATCTCGTTGGACGAGAATGGTATTGGATACCTCCCACAAAGTTATTTCCATGTGAATCGTAAAAGCGGGACATGGGAAATTTCGCTTGTGGACCCCAAGCCCACTAGGAAAGTTTTCCCGAGACCCCATTTTTTAGAGTGATGGGCTATCGTAAAATAGTGGGAGGGTTAATGACTGAAGTCCAAGTCCTTAACTTATGTTAAATATTATAATCGTTTGCTGATTTTCTGCTTTTACATTTTATGTAGATAATGTCTAAGAATCCATTGACTGTGATACTGGATAACAATAAGTTTAATAGAACAAATTATACCGACTGGCTGCGTAATCTGAGGATAGTCCTCGATTATGAGAACCAAGGGTAGATCATGGATAAGCCACTTCCTCAGACATTGACGGATGGGTCCTCATCTGAAGAGCATGAGACGTTCGAAAGATGGCATGCTGACCACCGCAAAGTTCGAAGCATCATACTCGCTTCCATGTCTAACGATGTGCAGAGCAATATGATAGGCTGGACGATGTCGCCTCAATTCTGCAACGCATGAAAGAGGTTTATGCGATTCCAGATAGGCATACTAGGTATATCGCCACTAAAGAGTTCTTTAGAGCCAATGTGACTGAAGGGTCCTCTGTACGAGCATGGGGTCAAGATGCTACCCCTAGTGGAAAGGCTCGAGGACCTAAAAGCTGGGCTTGAGAATGACACGTACATTGACGTGATCCTTCAGTCACTTCCTCCATCCTATGATCCATTCATAGTCAACTTCAATATGAACGGGCTTGAGAAGTCTATCAATGAGTTAATCAATATGTTGGTGCAATACGAGGCAACAATTAAGAAATATGCGCCGTCGGTATTGATAGGAGAGGCTTCAACCTCTAAGGAGAAAGGCAAGAGGGCCGGACGCTGGAAAAGGAAGAAGGGTAAGGCAAAGGCGAAAACTGTCGTCGTAGCGAAAGATGCTAAGAGCGCTCCCGTTGCTCCAGTGGGAATAGGCAAGGGAAAGAAGAGGATGGGTACTCAGCAGCAGTCGAGGGCAAGCGATATCTCCTTCTATTGCCGTGAGAAAGGGCATTGGAAGAGGGATTATCTCAATCTATCTTCCGATCAAGGTGTTTGTTGTTGAGGTTAACATGGTTACTAATTCTGCTTCATGGATATTGGATACCGGTTGTGGTGCTCACATATGCAATGATTTGCAGGTGCTACAAAGAAGCAGAAAGCTAAGTAAAGATGAAGTGGTTCTTAGGCTTGGCGATGGCAAGGCTGTCGCAGCTGAAGCTGTAGGAATCATCAACTTAGTTGTTAGTGATCGTGTTAGGCTAGAATTAAAGGATTGTTATTTTGTACCTAGCATGATCAAAAACATCATTTCCATTATGTTGTTAGACAATACTAGTTTTGAGTTTTTTTATTAATAAAAATTTCTTTTATTTGACGAAAGATGGTTTTTCTCATCTGCTGGGTAAGCTAAATAATGGTCTTTACATTCTGCAAAGGTCTAATTGGATCATGACTGCTCAAAACAAACGAAAATTAGAAAATCTTGAAAATGCATAGATTTGGCATGCAAGGCTAGGACACATCTCTCAAGATAGGATGAAGAGGTTGGTGGACTCAAAGAGTTTAGAAACAGACAATTTGGACAACCTACCAGCCTGTGAGTCCTGTTTGAAAGGGAAGATGACTAAGAATCCCTTTGTTGGACAAAGTAAGCTTGCCAATGGTCTATTGGATTTGATCCATAGAGACGTCTGTGGATCACTGAATACTCAGGCCAGAGGTGGGTTCTCCTACTTCATAACATTTACAGATGATATTTCACGGTACGGTTATGTTTACCTGATGAGGTACAAGTCTGAGGCCTTTGTGAGGTTCAAAGAATTCAGGCTTGAAGTTGAGAACCAAACTGGTCGCCAAATTAAAACCCTTCAGTCGTACTGAGGTGGAGAGTATCTAAGAGTTGAATTCGTAGATTATCTAAAGGAAAACGGTATAGTCTCTCAGTGGACACCTCCCGAGACGCCTCAGCTAAATGGCGTGGCTGAATGGAGAAATCGAACTCTAATAGACATGATCCAGTCCATGATGAGTTTTACCGAACTGCCCTTATCTTTCTGGGGTTATGCGCTTGGGACGGCGGCTATGTTATTAAACACAGTGCCGTCTAAGACAGTGGCCCAGACGCCATATCAGATATGGCACGGCAAGCCTGCTTCCTACAAGTACTTGAGAGTGTGGGGTAGCCCTGCATACGTCAAGAGGCTAGTGGGAGACAAGCTGGATTCAAGCTCTAGTTTATGCAGGTTCATAGGTTATCCAAAAGAAACTGCAGGGTATTATTTTTATGACCCAACTGAGCAAAAGGTAGTTGTCTCAAGGAATGCAGTGTTCTTGGAAAGAGGTTTTCCGATAGATACTCGACGCGATGAATTGCTCCTTGAGGAATCAAGTGATGCACCTCAGTCGAATGCAGGGACATCATCTGTGCCTGATGTTTCCACTGATAATTTTCCTATTCTCCGTAGGTCAGCTAGAGTGCCACAGCCTCCTGAGACGTATGGTTTTTTAGGCGTGACTGGTCAGTTGGACAATGATCTTAAGACTTATGGGGAAGCGATGTCGGACATCGATTCGGGAAAGTGGCTTGAAGCTATGAAATCCGAAATGGACTCCATGAGCTCAAACCAAGTCATGATGTTAGTGGACCGACCTAAGGGCGTTAGACCCGTTGGGTGTAAATGGGTCTATAAACGTAAGATTGGAGCTGATAGGGAGGTGACAACCTTCAAGGCCATGCTTGTGGCAAAAGGATATGCTCAACGACCTGGTGTCAATTTTGAGGAAACCTTTTCGCCCATAGCCATGGCCAAGTCCATACGGATTATGCTTGCCATAGCAGCATGGTATGACTATGAAATATGGTAGATGGATGTGAAAATAGCTTTCCTTAACGGTTTTGTTGAGGAAGAGATCTATATGGATCAGCCGGAGGGATTCACGGTAGTAGGAGAAAAGCAGAAGGTCTGCCATCTCCAAAGATCCATCTATGGCTTAAAGCAAGCTTCCCGAAGTTGGAACATACGTTTTGATGAAGTCACACGGGGCTATGATTTCGTTAAAAACGACTTTGACCCTTGTGTATACAAGAAGGATAGTGGGAGCTCTGCTTTGTTCCTAGTGCTTTATGTGAACGACATTTTGCTCATTAGAAATGATATCAAAATGATGGGGGACACTAAAGCATGGTTATCCACTCGATTCTCCATGAAGGATTTGGGTGAGGCTTCCTACATCCTTGGTATCAAAATCTTTAGGGACAGATCTAAAAGGATATTAGGAATGACCCAAAACTCGTATGTTGAGAAAGTCTTGAAAAGGTTCAAGATGGAATACTCCAAACGAGGATTCCTTCCGATGAGACATGGGGTTAAGCTGTCCAAGAAGCAGTCTCCTAAGACTGATGAGGAACTTAAAAGGACGTTGGGCATCCCCTATGCATCAGCCGTAGGCAGAATTCAGTACGTTGCGCAGTGTACTAGGCCTGACATCGCTTACGCTTTGAGTGTAACAAGTAGATATCAGGCGTGTGCTGGAGAAGCGCACTGGACTGCAGTCAAGACCATACTTAAGTACCTAAGAAGGACTAAAGATGTGTTCTTGGTCTACAGCGGTGGAGAGTTAATACTGGAAGGCTTTAGCGATGCTAGCTTCAAGTCGGATGATAATGATGCAAAATCACAGTCGGGATTTGTATCCAAGCTTAACGGTGATGTGGTGGCTTGGAAGAGTTCCAAGCAGGATACCACAACTGATTCCACCACGGAAGCTAAGTACATAGCGGTTTCAGAAACGGCTAAGGAGGCGGTTTGGATGAAAAACTATAGCCAAGAGTTGGGTGTGGTACCTAGCATTACCGAGCCAGTAGTTATCTTCTGTAATAACAACGGGGCTATAGCGCAAGCAAAGGAACCGAGATCTCATCACCGATCCAAACACATTCTTAGACGATACCATCTGCTCAAGAGATGGTGGGAAGAGGTGACGTTCGGATGGACCGAGTCAGCTCACCAGAAAATACAGCAGATCCGCTGATAAAGCCCGTGTCACAAATCACTCATGCACAACATCTTGGGAAGAAGGGCTTGCGGCAAATGAGTGATCGGCTTTAGATCAAGTGGGAGATTGTTATAATAGGTGATCAGAAAGCCAATCGGATTAGGCTTATGTAAACTATTTCTGACAATTTTGAAGTAATATAATATTTATGTCTTGGAATAAAGGTAATATTCATATTATGGCTTGATTTTTTTGTTGTGTTTACTTATTGTGTTAATATTTAACTGCACGACAAAGCCCACAGACCAAACGAGCAAATCCAAGGGGTTGGGCTGCGCATTGGATGGCGGCCATGAAACCAACCTCAGTGAAATGGTCTGGAACATTCCAAGTCGAGGGCCTCGAGACAGGGCATCGAGTTTCATATAGAGACTTGCACTAAGTACTGCAGCCATGTTTCGCGGCAGGAGACGTAGGTCGTCCATGCAGTTTTAGTGGGTTAGTTGGCAAAGAAGTCGACTGACTGAACTGACTCGCGGGAATCGTCATATGGAAGTCTCCTAAGGCTTGGTCGGTATGACTGGGATTCTCGGCTCTGATAGTACGAGATTAGTCCTCGGACTTGAGGAACCCTGGCAGTCACATGCACATGATGGTTGTAGCTTAGACCTGGCGAACAATGTATGTGTCGAAAGATACAGATATTATAAGCCTCATCTAGTACAGTCAGAATGTGTAGTGAGGACGGTGTGTTCCAAGAAAAAATCCATCCCCTGTCAATATTGTGACAGTAGGATCTCCCATACGCTCTGAGACACGTTTCCCTAATAATCTGTGGCCACAGTGATTGAATAAGTGGGATAGGTTTCCACGTGATAATTCAGTAGGGCAAACAGGTAGTCTCGAGTTATTAAGTATAGATGCCTAGTCCAGGATGGGAACCGACGCCCAAATTCCATGCCCTAGACTAAGGCCGGGAGACGGTTGATGGAAAGACCTTATCTGTATGAATTCAGTTGCCTAAACGTTCATCCATATTCACTTAGTCTCTAGTGCCATGGACTGTTGCTAGACGGCCACCCATTGTAACTGGTTATTTCTGCTTATGGGATAATAAAAAAATAATTAATTAAATTAGATTTAATTAATTGTGTTGGGAACACGCCCAAGTCTAGCTGAAGGTGAACCTAAAGATCACACCCTACACTATAGTGGGATAAAGTTAATTTGGAATTAACTCCAGAAGAGCCGGATTAATTTAATTGCATTAAAATAATTCTTGAAGAGGATAAATGATTGGATCATTTATTTAGACCAATCCATTGGATGGATAACTTGAAATTCAATTAATTGGATTAATTGAAATTCTTAATTGGCCATTAAAATTAATAGAATTAATTTTATTGGGCTTGGTCCAATTTATGAATTAGATTCATAAATTAATGGAGAGTTAAAAGGAGCTTGGATCTCTTAATTGGATTAAGGGATTTTAATGTTGGACTTATAAATTAAACTAGGTTTAACAAAAGTCCATTTGACATGGGCTTGGTTTAAATTTATTTAATCAAACCCGGTCCATTAAAATACTAACCCAAGGCCTTGGTTGGACAATGGCTAGCTTAAGGAGGAGCCAAACCCCTCCTTGGAGTGTGTATGGCCGAGTTTGGTGCCTAGGGTGCACCAAACTTGGTCATAAGATGGCTTAGAGGTCGTTTTTAGGTGTAGGAGTCATGCTAGGTCATGACTCCTTGCTATACTATGACTAGGTCATATAAATAGCTCTAAAAACACTCTAACCCTAACCCTAGCAGCAGCTACACTTCAATCCACGAAATTTTACTCTCACCCTCTCCAAAAACTCACTCAAGATCTTAGAGATCGAAAGAGAATTCAAGAACCAAACGTTAATCAATAGCATTTTTAGTTCTTGCACTTGTGGTGTTCTTGCTAGCACGAAATCACCACATCCTCTTAATGGTGGTGTGTTAATCTTTGGAGGATCTCCAGATCGAGATCTTGGATTAAGGAGACCAACGGAATCAACGCTTGAAGCCGAGCTAGAAAACAACAACGGTAATGTTCTGTTTTTGCATTCCTGTTGTTCTATTCTTGTTTTCTTTTAATTCATGGCCTACATATTCCTTATATGACACCGAACTCCAGGGAAAAGTTCAAGGGTACACCCCTTGATCGGATATTTATTTTCTTTAATTATTGAAATTTTCAATTATTGCGCTTCTACCGCGCTTCCCAGACCGATCCATTACCTTCACAACCTCGCCCTCAAAACCTTAGCATGCTTGTATGCGCTCCGAACTATGAACCGTCCCATCCTATGAAACCACCACCTCCATCGTCCCTCCTCCTCTCCCCAGCCGCTCTACACACCGACATCATTCCTCAAATAGTGGATGAACTTGAATAATACTCCTCCACGTCATTGAAGGTAGTCTACCAACAACAACACCCCAAAAGGTCCCGTCAATGAAGTACCTTGATTTGAGCACTCTACTCTGCAACGTATCAGAGCAACTCAGTATTCTCCAACCCTAGTTTGCCAATAGTGCCAAATTAAACTCCTTCAAACCTCGAAACCCCAATTTCCCCTTTAATACGGGTCGGCATAGTTTCTGCCAAGCAACCCAATGAGTATGCTTCTCACCCCTACAGTGCCACTAGAAGTCCATTGTCATTGATCCTATATGTCGTATCAAATAATCCGGCAAAAAGATGAGGACTACTTTAAGTCGAGACTCCAGGCTCAATGAGTTTAAGATTGATATGCTCCTTAATGATCTTTTGCATATCCTACTTATCCTCCATGTTCATCTGGATCGGTTTATATCAAAGGTACTTGCATTTGCATTCCTCTTTGACTTTTAGAGTAGCTTCCATTTTATTTCTATCACACCATGCCAGAGGATTTTTGCTAAAATTTCTCTTGATTAGTCTCTAAACACTTTCTAGAGAAGGCATATTTTCTTCATTTCTATCTAATGACTTATACTCCTGAGAGCTTCTTTGAAGATCCTAAGTTCTTCTTTGAAAGTTTTGTTGAAAGCCTATTACCTGAATGACAAAAGGGTCTTGCTAAATTTTCTTTTATCCTGCATTTTAGGATGAGTTAATTTGACATCACAATCACCATGTTTGTTGCGAAAATAATGGGCATTATCCTGGTAGATGCCCTTTTTTCATGCAAAACTTGTATCTCGCTGCTACAATTAGTAGTAAAAATCAACAGATTTCTGAGGTTATCTTGTACATATTTGCAAAGGCTTGGGTAAAGTTATAGCTAGCAAAACATCTGCCCCGTATCATGAAAGCAGATTGGAAACATTTTTACCTTGAACCAAGATGTCTCAAATGCTCCTCCGATCACGATTTTTGCTTCTCTAATTCCTTTATTGAGTACTAGAATTTTTTGGTAAAAGATCTCTTCCTGCAATAACGGGTATAGTTTCATAGGTTAGCTAGGGAAAACGCTAGGTTGGGCTGTACAAATTCCTGATTCTGAATCAAGATAAGCTGCAAAATATTCCGACTTATAATGCTCATATAACATACTTATCGATATGTATATAGAAAAGGGGTTAGTCATTCAATTCTTATGGTAAGACCAACTAAACTGAATTCCATTAGGTTACTTTTTCTTCCCATGGTTTATGATCTTCTAGGAAATTAAGTCATCACATAGAAAGTAATTTTCTTTTTTATTGATGTCAAATACAACTTAAATTTATTTCCAGCCTTTTGGGCATATAAGAAAACTATTAAGAGCTCTTTTATTTCCCAATGTAGCTTGTAATCCTATCCTTAAAAAATGACATCCTGCTACTAAACTCAGTTCTAAAGCTAAGTGTTCGATCTTATAATATCAACACCCCTATTCTGGGTATCCTAAATTAAATCTGGTGTCATCACCTTAGCAAATTATTTGAAAATTTTAGAAATCTCAATATACTCTTTCTTGATAAACAAATCAAAATGTTCATATTGAACAAGGCATAAGTTATTTTGTATGTTACGGAATATCGTTTATTTTTCTCTTTCATAAGATCTTTTCTCTTAAAATCTTGAAGACGGGTTAAGACACTATTGAGATCTTGGTCAGCTAGGCTATATGGAATTCTAGGGTGAATATCAAATATTAATTTACTTGCATACAAATTCCTTATCATTGTTCCAAGACATTTGTACCTTAAGTTATTGATTCTTCTATCCATTATTGATAAATATATTTCTAAATTAATTCCTTCCTTAAAAGTTGTTTTTGTTATTACTTTAATAGTTCCTATGTGGATCCATTTCATAACAACTACTTTTTCTCTAATCTTACTTAATTCTTCAAGAATTTTCATACTTAGGAATAAGTTGCATTTCCATCACATTACTCGTAAGTTCCATATGAAGCAAACTCACCTGAGCTTACTTTGTAGATTATGTGGTGTTTTCTATTTCAACCTTATTTGGTTGAGGACTCCACCAATTTCTCCAATCCTAAATCCATCGTATGGGCTGAGACTAGAGTCTTGATGCATGATTCTTTCTATGATTTTATTTGACACCGTCATCCTTGAAAAAATTCCTGACAGGCTTTCAAATGTTTGAAACTTATCTCCTTCACTGTAATTATTCTAACTAGGTTGAAGATCAATCTAAATCAATCTCTATTTCTTCCTTATTGATGTTTTCATATGAAGGAAGGTCTTCAAATTCGTCTATAAGTACCAAATTGCCATAGTAAACTGCATCTGGGATGTCGTCCGTAGCTTCAAATTTTCGTAATTCATCAAATTGTAATGACAATCTGGAGATATTTATCCTTTTGCTCGGCATGTCAAGCAGTTAAAGTCCTTAAAACTTTCATTGGCTCTAGTATGGACCCGTCCGAAAGTTCTTTTTATAGGGATTATTTCCGTGGATCTTGCATCTTTTCGTCTTGATCCTTGAGATGAAACCCTCTTTGGTCCTGTTTTCAGTCAAGATTAGTATGATCTAGCCTTGGATTTGGACCACTATGATCTCCTTCTATTCGAATGGGTGACCAAAAGCCATTTGGATTGGATATTTTCCATTCGACAATCTTTATCGAATATTATTAAATTGATGAATACAGTAAGAATTCATCAAGATGGCAATATGTTTCGTTGAGCTTACCACTGATACTGAACGGGATTTCAATGTCACAACGAAATGCCCACGGATCGAAAGGTTAACCCGTGGAGTTGGGCTGCTCATAAGTTTGGTAGCTATGAAACCAACTCCTAATGGTCGGTTTGGAACGTTCCAAGTCGAGGACCTCGAGATTGGGCATCGAGGATCCTATGGAGACTTGCATTAAGTACTGCAGCCGTGTTTCATCGACAGGAGACGTAGGTCGTCTGAGCAGTTTTAGTGGGTTAGTTGGCAAGGTAGTCAACTGACTGAAGTGACTCGTGGGAATCGTCATATGGAAGCCTCTTAAGGCTTGGTCAGTATGACTGGGATTCCCAGTTCCGATAGTACAAGAATTAGTCCTCTGACTTGAGGAATCATGGCAGTTACGTGCATATGAAGACTGTATCTTGAATATGGCAAGCGGTGGCTGTGTCGTGAGGCATGGTCATCATAAGCCTTATCTAGTGCAGGCGGAGTATGTAGCGAGGACGGTAGATTCCAAGAGAGGATCTGTCCCCTGTCATTATATGACAAAGAGTTCTCCCATGCACCTTGAGATGGTTTAGACTCTAAAAGTCTTTGGCCAAAGCGACTGATCGATCAGGAATATGTTTCCTAGATCGGCTCAGTAGAGTAAACGCATCTCGAGTGTTAAGCATAGTTGCCTAGTCAAATATGGGAACCGATACCCAATTTCATGCCCTAAACTAAGGCCAGGAGACGGTTGACAGTAGGACCATACTCGTATGGATTCGGAGCCTAAATGTTCACGCCAACATTCACCTGGTCTCTAGTGCCATTGATTGTTGCTAGACAACCACCCATGGTAACGGGCCATTTCCGATTATAGCATAATCGAAAATAATTAATTAAATTAGATTTAATTAATTGTGTTGGTCACACACGCCCAAGTCTAGTTTAAGGTAAACCTAAAGAGTCACACCCTACCACTACAGTGGGATAGAATTAATTTGGAATTAATTATAAAAGAGTTGGATTAATTTAATTGGATTAAATTAATCTTTGAAGAGAATAAATGATTGGATCATTTATTTAGACCAATCCATTGGATGGATGACTTGAAATTTTAATTAATAAAATTTAATTAATTGGATTAATTAGAATTTCAAGTTAGCTAGTAAAATTAATTGGATTAATTTTATTGGGCTTGGTCCAATTTATAAATTAGATTTATAAATTGAAAGAGAGATCATGGGCTTGGATCTTTTAATCAGATTAAAAGATAAGGAGTTTAATATTGGGCTTATGATTAAATTAGATTTAATATAAGTCCATAAAACGTGGGCTTGATCCCTATCGAGCCCGGTTCATTAAATACAAGCCCAAGGCCTTGGTTGGACCTTGGCTAAATCAAGGAGGACAATTTTGAAAGGTTCTTTGGCTGATTTTTTAGGCAAAATTCGTGCTTAAGGGTGGCTAGGGTTAGGATGGTTGTTTTGGAGCCTAACTAGGTTAGGACTCCTAGTATGTGTATGACTAGGTCATATATATACCTTCATTAAACCCTAGCCACACACACAACATACTAGCCTCTCAAAAACCTCAAAAATTCATGCGGATATCACAATTCATAGCCATTCTCTTGCGTGGGAGTTCTTAATTCATAGCGATTGTTTTGATCTCCATCTCTTTTGTGGAGATTTTGCTAGCACAAAATCTCCACATCCTTTAGTGGTGGTGTGTCATCCTTGGGAGGATCTCAAGATCGAGGTCTCATCGTGAATGGATCCGAAAATGAAAACGGAGAGGAGACAACGCTTGTAGCCATACGAGAAAAACGATAAAGGTAAAACGCCATTTATGGTTTTCGCTCCTTATTTTTTCTCGTGATTTCTTGGCCTATAATTTTATATTTAATTCACCGAACGTCCGGGAAAGATCAAGAGTACACCCCTTGATCGGGTATTAATTACATTAATTATCGCATGTTTTATCGATTTTTGATTTTTTGCGCTTCCGCCGCGCTTCCCGGGCTGATCCGCTTCCTTCAAGTGGTATCAGAGCCCGGTTCGGTGTATAGGCCTAGAATCTAACATGTATTACGTGTTTCAGCATGTTTACATATTTTTAATCGGCTTTTGAAGCATGTTTTTTAGATTTTGATTGCATATCTAGACCTAGGGTTTAGGTATTTAATTTTGTTTTTAATATTGGGCATAAGAAATTTTATTGAAATTTGAATTTCTGAAAGTCGATTATTTTCTTGTTGTTTCAGAAATGGCAGGAAATTTTTTTCAGAAAATCGAAAAAAAAAACGAGCAGCGGCCGACGCTACCAGCCGTCTGGGAGGCGCGCAGGCAGGCGTGCACTCGCAGGGCGTCTAGCCAGCGCGCCCCCAGGGGCGCGCGCGGCAAGCGCAGCGCATGCGCCCGTGGGCGGACTGCGGGCAAGGTAGCGCGCGCGCTGGCTGCGGCCACAGGCAGGGGCGTGCGCGGGGCAGGCAAGCTGGCTGCGCGCGCGCATGCTGCCGACCGGCTGGCAGTCTGACCCGATTTTTCTAATTTTTTCAGAATTTTTCATTTTTTGATTTTTTTCTGATTATTCTGCATATTTTTCTGAAAGAGTTAATTTTGGTGAATTTAATTTTTTGTTGAGATTTGGTATTTCCCAAGATTAAATTACTAAAATTAATTTTAATGGATTTTCAAACAAGAATTGATTTTTGCATGGGTTGCACTTTTGTCCATTATTAAGTTGGATTATTTTACATATAAATAACTGAGAATTGATGTGTAGATAATTTATGATATTGGATGTCATTAATTATAATGCATGGTTTGCATTATATTTTGTGTGCATGTTTATTTTGGAATAAATGGGCAATATTTTGTTAATTAGATTAACATGGATGATCACGAAGCCCATTGGACCCTGTGTATGGTTTATTTTCTATTAGGATGGGGCCTACGTGCCTCTTATTTCTCTATCTCTTCGTTTTTAGCCTAATATGTTTAAGCCTTGCTTTTTCCCTATTGATGTACTCCCCCAACTGTTGATTGGGGTTTCTTTTTAAGTTGTAATGAGAGTAGAATAGGTGGGGAGGTTTTACTTTTATTCATTTTAAATAATTGTAAATAGCAAGCCCAGACGATGGAGGCCCATGGAGGAGGACATGGGTTGGCCCATGGAGGAGGACATGGGTTGGCCCACGGAGATCCATGGATAAGAGGCCCGAAAGACGGAGCCCACGAAAGAAAAGAAAAAATAAAGAGAGATTACAAGGCCCATAATGTGTGAATGGGTTAAGTATCTTGTAATAATGTAGGTCTACCCTTAGACTAACGATAGATCCACTGCGAGCTCAGTGGGTCGCGTAGGTTTTGGGCTTCTTATCATCAAACAGGGGCGTGCTAGATTTTTATTTTTCATGCGATGCGTTTTATTTAAATGCATTATATATATTGGATATATTTTCATGCAAGATATTAATATGTGATGAGGTATCGGTCAACTATTAAAATGAAGTCTCACTTGGTTGGATCAAGTTAATAATATAAGACCTTTAAAAATGAAAATAAACACAATGGCTTGTTATTCCATACATTTCATCTACAGCAAAGTAGTGAGGAAGCCAATTTCACCCATACGTGGTCCCACGAGTTGTGGCACGTATGGACTGAAATGAAGCTGCACTGTTACTGTGAACGAAGTGAATACACACCTATTTCCCTATCGTACGAGTCGTGAGGGCCTATAGTGCGTGCTATGATTCGGTTGATGGATTAGGACTAATGCCAACTGATGTAATTTTCATGCCTTCCATCCACAGTAATGTAGTGAGGAAGCTGATTTTAGCCATACGTGGTCTCACGAGTCGTGACACGTTTGGACTGAAATAAAGCAGCACTATTATTGTGAACAAAAAGACTACGCTTCTATTTCCCTGTCTCACGAGTCGTGGGGGGTGGTAGTTTATGGTATGATTCGGTTGATGGGTCGGTCTAACACCAAGTAACGTGATTTGCTTGGAGTCCTTGGAATCACGTGAAAAGGTGAGGCAAAATATCTTGGAAATCTCATAGGATGAGAATGGTATTAGATACCTCCCACAAGGCTATTTCCATGTGAATTGTAAAAGCAGGGCATGGAGAATTTCGCTTGTGGACCTCAAGCCCACTAGGAAAATGGTTTTCCCGAAACCCCATTTGAGAGTGATGGGCTTTCGTAGAAATAGCGGGAGGATTAATGACTGAAGTCCAAGTCCTTAACTTGAACCTAATATTATAATAATCTACTTATTTTTCTGTTTATTGTTAATTTCTAAGAATCCACTTAACTATACTTGAGGCTAATATTTAATGGAACAAACATTTTGGATTGATTAAGAAATCTGAGGATGGTCCTCGATTTCAAGAACCAAACTTACGTTCTGGATAAGTCGCTACCGCGGACTTCGTCGAAAGGGTTCCTGCCCGGAGAATGTTTGATGTTCAAAAAGTTTACTCAGTGGCATGAGAACAATTGGAAAGTACACAGTATCGTACTGGGCTCGATGAGTAACGAGATCCAGAAAGAGTACGAAAGGTATGAGGACGTCTTGTTGATAATGCACCACATGAAAAGAACTTTATGCAGTACCGGAAAGGCTACCGCTTGCGCACGGGCACACGTGCCAGTAGTGTGGTGTTGTGCGCCTACTGCCGCAGCTGACGGCTAATGGTTGGGCTATTTTCGCCGTTTCTTCTGGAAAATGGAATTTTTCAATTTCTGCATATTTTCTAAAAATTCTCAATTAATGTTGATCTAATTTTCAATAAAATTTGATTTTTTCAAAAATTTGTTAAGGGCTTTAATTGATGTATTTTACTTATGTGCATTGGATGCACATTATAAGGGGTCATCCAATTAATTGCAAATTAAACTTGTGTTTTCTGTATTTAATTATTTTATTGCAATATTGGATATTGCATTATGTACATAGGATGTATGTGTTTCTTATTCTAAAATGATTATTTGGTATAATGTGCTAGTTAACTATGGAAGGATGATCACGAAATCCTAGACCGTATGTATGATTATTTTTTATTATGTTTGGTGGGCCTGTGTGCTCTTGTGGTTTTTAAATGCTATCTTCTCTCTCTCTCCTTTTTTGCCTTGCAATAATAAGGCATTCTCTCTCCCTCACTATGTATTCCCCCCGGCTTTTGATCGAGGTTTCTATTTCAATTGTAATGAAAGTAGAATAGGGATTTTGGCGAGGTTTTTAATTTTTTGTAAATAGTGAAGAAGGAGACCCACAAAGAAAGAAGGAGATTGAAGGCCCATTTATATGTTAATGGGTAAATCACAATTGTAATAGCATAGGGCCACCTTAGACTGTCTTTAGACTCACTACGGGCTCAGTGGGTTCATAGGTTGGGCTTGTGATCATCCAACAGGGTTGTGGTTTTTTTTGCATGCGACGCATTTTATCAATTTTTTGGATATTGATGCATGCAATACATATATGTGAGAGGGTCTCGGTCTTCAACTCTACAATCAAACTCTCACTTGGTTGGACCAAGTTGAATATTAGGCCCATAATGGACTTAGATCAAAATAATTTTGATACGTCCAAGCCTTCCATCCAAAGCAATGTGGTGAGGAAGCTACCACTACCCCAATTGTGGTCTCATGAGCCATGGCACAATTAGCATAGAGAAAAATTGCACCATTATTGTGAACGAATAGGCATGTCCACTGTTTTCCTGTCTCACGAGTAGTGGGGGGCGACATTTGAGATGCAATTCGGTTGATGGATCGGGCCTAGCACCGAGTAACATGATTTGCTTGGAGTCCTCGAGATCATGCGAAGAGGTGAGGCGAAAGATCTTGGAAATCTCATGGGATGAGAATGGTATAGGATACCTCCCACAAGAACTTTATTATGTAAATTGTAAAAACGGGACATAATGAACGCACATATGGATCCCAAGCCCACTAGGAAATGCTATTCCCAAAACCCCACTTGAGAGTGGTGTGCTTTAGTATAAATAGTGGGAGAGTTAAAAGACTAAAAGACCAAGTCTTTAAGCTTAATTATAATATTACGATCATTTGCTGATTTATGTTTATATTATTTGTTTCTAGAAAATGTCTAAGAACCCCTTAACCCTGATAATGGAGACTAACAAATTTAACGGCATGAACTATAACGACTAGCTAAGGAATCTAAGGATTATTCTAGATTTCGAGAACCAAAGCTATGTATTGGACAAGGCGCTTCCAATAGCCTTGCCTAAGGGGTCCTCGCCCGAAGAACGTGTGACGTTCGAGAAATAGCTTGAGGACAACCGCAAGGTCCGTAGTATCATATTGGCTTCAATGACCAATAACATCCAAAAGCAATATGATAGGCTGAAAGACTTTCCCTCGATAATGCTCCGCATGAAAGAGGTTTATCTGGTTCCTGATAGGCATATTAGATATGTCGCAACAAAAGCATTCTTCGGGACCAAGATGGCCACAGGATCGTCTGTACAAAGTCATGGAGTCAAGATGCTATCCCTAATGGAGAAGCTCGAAAACCTCAAAGCTGGGCTTGACAATGACACATACATTGACGTGATCCTTCAGTCACTTCATCCATCCTTCGACGCATTTATTATTAACTACAACATGAACGGACTTGAGAAGTCTATTCATGAGTTAATTAATATGTTGGTCCAATACGAGGCAACGACCCACAAGTCCGCTCTGGCAGCATTTGTAGGAGAGGCTTCAACCTCCAAAGCGAAAGGCAAGAGGGTTGGACGCTGGAAGAGGAAGAAGGGAAAGAAAAAGTTCACTACAGCCACTGCTAGCGCCAAGGGCGCTCCTGCTGCCGCTAGTGGAAAGGGCAAAGGTAAAGGAAATATTGGAGGTTCTCAGTGGTCGAAGACAAATGATGTCTGCATGCATTGCCAAGAAAAAAGGCATTGGAAGAGGGAGTGTCCACAACCTCTCCAACCCAGGTATGTTTGTGATTGCGGTGAATATGATAACTAATGCTACTTCTTGGGTATTGGATATTGGCTGTGGAGCTCACATATGCAGTAACTTGCAAGTGCTGGAAAGAAGCAGAAAGCTAAGTAAGGATGAAATGATTCTAAGGCTAGGCAATGGGAAGGCTGTTGTTGCCGAAGCAGTGGGATCTAATCATATTCGGATAGAATTAAAGGACTATTATTATGTACCGAGCATGATCAAAAATACTATTTCCATTCTTGTTTTAGACAATTATGGTTATGTATTCAAAATCAATAAAAATGGTTTTTATTTGATGATTCACGATAACTATCATCTGCTTAATACATTAGTAAATGGTCTTTATATTCTCCAACAGTCAAATTTAATTATGACTCCAACACAAACGTAAATTTGATAATAATTGGAACGCACAGCTATGGCACACAAGGCTAGGCCATATCTCTAAGGATAGGATAAGGAAATTGGTACACTCGAAGAGTCTAGAAATAGACGATTTAGATAACTTACCAACTTGTGAGTCTTGTCTAAAAGGAAAAATAACCAAGAAGCCCTTTGTTGGACAAAGTGCACTGACCAACAGCCTGTTGGATTTGATCCATACAGACTTCTATGTACCATTAAATACTCCAGCAAGAGGAGGATTCTCTTACTTCATAACCTTCAATAGTGATCACTCACAGTATGGTTATATTCACCTAATCAGGTACAAGTCTGAGGCCTTTGGAAAGTTCAAGAAATACAAACTTGAAATTGAGAACCAAACTGGCCATAAGATCAAAGCCCTTTCATCAGAACGAGGTGGAGAGTATTTAAGTGGTGAATTCATGGATTACTTAAAGGATAATGGAGTTCTCTCTCAATGGACTCCTCTTGGAACGCCACGATTTAACGGCGTGGCTGAAAGGAGGAATCGAACTTTGTTGGATATGGTTCGATCTATGATGAGTTTTACTGAACTACCCCTGTCCTTCTAGGGCTACGCTCTTGAGACGGCTGCCAAGTTGCTCAACGTAGCAACATTTAAGACTGTACCACAAATGCTATATGAAATATGGCATGGCAAGCTTGCATCCTACAAGTACTTGAGAGTGTGGGGTAGCTCTGCACACGTCAAGAGGCTAGTGGGAGACAAACTAGATTCGAGATCTAGTTTATGCAGGTTTATCGAATATCCAAAAGAAATTGTGGGATACTACTTCTATGATCCATCCGAGCAAAAGACCTTTGTCTCGAGAAATGCAGTGTTCTTAGAAAAGGGTTTTTCTATGGACAACGGACAAGACGAGGTGTTACTTGAGGAATCAAGTGAATCACCTCAACAAGATAACACGACATCATTTAAACCTTTGATTCCCACAAATAGTGTTCTAGTCCTCCATAGATCAACTAGAGAATCTCGACCACCTAAGAGGTACGGATTCGTGGAGTTGACTAGTCAATTGGACAACGATCTAAAGACATAAAGAGAAGCGATGTCAGACATCGATTCAGATAAGTGACTTGAGGACATGAAATTCAAAATGGACTTGATGGGTTCAAATCAAGTTTGGACCCTCATAGACCCTCCTAAAGGCGTCAAGCCTGTAGGATGGAAATAAGTCTACAAATGTAAGCTTGGAGCTAACGGCGAGCTTGGAGCTAACGGCGAGGTTACAGCCTTCAAGGTTAGGCTCGTGGTGAAAGGATACACTCAGCGACTCAGGGTCGATTTTGAGAAAACCTACTCACCAGTAGCCATGGCCAAGTCCATTCAAATGCTGCTAGCCATAGCAGCATGGTATGACTATTAAATATGGCAGATGGACGTCAAAATAGCTTTTCTCAACAATTATGTTTAGGAAGAGATCTTTATGGATCAACCGAAGGGTTTCACTTCTGTTGGAGAAGAACAGAAAGTCTATTGTCTCCAAAGATCCATCTATGGCCTCAAACAAGCTTCCGAAGTTGGAACACACGTTTTGATGAAGTCATACGGGGTTATAATTTCATCAAGACGAGCATGATCCTTGTGTATACAAGAAGGTCAGTGGGAGCTCAGTTGCGTACCTTGTGCTTTATGTCGATGACATCTTACTCATTGGCATCAAGATCTACAGGGATAGATCTAGGAGGATGTTAGGACTAACCCAATCCTCGTACATTGAGAAAGTCTTGAAGAGATTCAAGATGGAGAACTTAAAACGAGGATTTCTTCCAATGAGACATGGGATTAAGCTGTCCAAGAAACAGTCTCTCGAAACTGATGAGGAGCTTAAAAAGATTTTAGACATCACCTATGCCTCAGCCAATGGAAGCATTCAATATGTTGTCCAGTGCACCAGGCCTGATGTCGTCTATACTTTGAGTGCAACGAGTAGATATCACGCATGCGCTAGGGAGGCACACTAGAGCGCGGTCAAGATAATTCTTAAGTACCTGAGAAGGACTAAAGATATACTTTTGATCTACAGTAGTGGAGAGTTGATAATGGAAGGCTATAGCGACGCCAGCTTCTAGTTGGATGATGACGATGCCAAGTCCTAATCAGGTTTTGTATTCAAACTGAATGGTGGTGTGGTTGCTTGGAAGAGTTCCAAGCAGGCTACCACAGCAGATTCCACCACAGAAGCTGGATACATAGCAGCTTCAGGAGCAACTAAGGAAGCGGTTTTGATGAAAAACTACATCCAAGAGTTGGGTGTGGTACCTAGCATAGTAGAGCCCGTAATTATCTTCTGTGATAACAACGGGGCGATAGCACAAGTAAAGAAATCGAGATCTCATCATCGTTCCAAACACATTCTTAAATGATACCATCTGCTTTGAGAGATGGTGAGTAGAAGTGACGTTAGGATGGACCGAGTCAACTTAGTAGATAACACAGCAAATCCACTTACCAAGCCGATACCGCAAAGTGTTCATACTCAGCATTTGGATAAGATGAGATTGAGGAAGATGTGTAATTGGCTTTAGGTCAAGTGGGAGATTGTTAGGATAGGTGACCTAGAATCCAATTACATTGGTATACATGTAATCCAATCCCAGAAACAACTTGAGCTTCATGTAATATTATTGAGTGAATAAGATGAGTATTTCACCAATTGGGACTTGTTTTGTTGTGCTCATCATGCATATTTTCGAATTTCTTTCAAACATCACAACAAATCCCACAGACCAATTCAACAATCATGCAACAATTGGATGGCAGTCATAAAACCAACTATCTGGGTTGGGTTTGAAAATGTTCCAAGTCGAGGACCTCGAGAATGGGCATCGAGCGTCCTATGGAGACTTACATAAAGAGTTGCATTCATTGGATGAGTGTTGCGTTTCATCGATGACAGACGTGAGACGTCTATGCGATCTTGATAGGTCGATTGACTAGGTGTCAAGTTGATTGAACTGACTCGCGGGGATCATCATATAGAAGTCTTTGAGGTTTGGTCGGTATGACTTGAATCCCCGGCTTTAATTGTCGTATGTTTTACACTTTACATTTATCGACTCAGCTCGCTCTTATTTCTGGGGCTGATCCACGAGCTCCCTTTAACGTATACAATATGTGGTTTTGAGTCGTTGGAAATAGTTTTTCGAGCACAGAAATGGAATAAAGGAGATCTTGCTCGTAATGTTAAGCTTGCCGCTGAATTTCTATCCATTGCACAGAACTTGATTCAAATGGATAGACAGAAGTCGCCACTAATACAATTAGAGAACTGTTTTTGTCTTGTTTGTCTCAAGCCTACCAAACTGGAAAAATGCAAGCTGCATCAGAGAGTCAAATTACAATGGCTAAAGGGTGGAGATCAATGTACAAGAGTTATCTTCAGACAGGTTGCAATTAGAAGAGCCTCTAAATGCATCTTCCAAATTTCGACTGCCGGCAGGCGTGTATGTGTTGGAATGGGTGACCAAAATTGGATTGGCTATTTTCCATTTGACAATCTTTATCAAATATTATTAGATTGATGAATACAGTACGAATTCATCAAGATGGCAATATGTTTCGTTGAGCTTACCACTGATATTGAACGGGATTTCAATGTCACAACGAAATGCCCACAGATCGAAAGGTCAACCCTTGGAGTTGGGCTGAGCATAAGTTTGGCAGCTATGAAACCAACTCCTAAGCGTCGGTCTGGAATGTTCCAAGTCGAGGATCTCGAGATTGGGCATCGAGGATCCTATGGAGACTTGCACTAAGTACTGTAGCAGTGTTTCGTCGTCCATGCAGTTTTAGTGGGTTGGCTGGCCAGGTAGTCAACTGACTGAAGTAACTCGCGGGAATCGTCATATGGAAGCCTCTTAAAGCTTGATCGGTATGACTAGGATTCCCAGTTCCGATAGTACGAGATTAGTCCTATGACTTGAGAAATCATGGCAGTCCCGTGCATACGAAGGCTGTATCTTGGATATGGCGAGCAGTGGCTGTGTCATGAGGCATGGTCATCATAAGCCTTATCCAGTGCACTCGAAGTATGTAGCAAGGACGGTGGATTCCAAGAGAGGATCTGTCCCCTGTCATTATATTACAGAGAGTTCTCTCATGCACCTTGAGATGGTTTACACTCTAAAAGTCTTTGGCCAAAGCGATTGATCGATCAGGAATATGTTACCTAGATCGGATCAGTAGAGTAAACGCTTCTCGAGTGTTAAGCATAGTTGCCTAGTCAACAATGGGAACCGACACCCAATTCCATGCCCTAGACTAAGGCCAGGAGACGGTTGACAGTAGGACCATACTCGTATGGATTCGGAGCCAAAATGTTCACGCCAACATTCACCTAGTCTCTAGTGCCACAGACTGTTGCTAGACGGCCACCCGTGATAACGGGCCATTTTTGGTTATGGGATAATCAGAAATAATTACTTAAATTAGATTTAATTAATTGTGTTAGTTACACATGCCAAAGTCTAGTTGAGGTGAACCTAAAGAGTCACACCCTACCACTATAGTGCGATAGAATTAATTTGGAATTAATTCTAGAAAAGTTGGATTAATTTAATTGGATTAAATTAATCTTTGGAGAGAATAAATGATTGGATCATTTATTTAGACCAATCCATTAGATGGATGACTTGAAATTTAATTAATTGGATTAATTAGAATTTCAAGTTAGCTAGTAAAATTAATTGGATTAATTTTATTGGGCTTGGTCTAATTTATAAATTGGATTTGTAAATTGAAAGAGAGTGCATGGGCTTGGATCTTTTAATTAGATTAGAAGATATGGATTTTAATGTTAGTCTTATGATTAAATTAGATTTAATATAAGTCCATAAGACGTGGGCTTGATCCTATCGAGCCTGGTTAATTAAATACAAGCCCAAGGCCTTGGTTGGACACTGGCTAAATCAAGGAGGACAATTTTGGAAGGTTCTTTGGCTGATTTAGAAGCCAAAATTCATGCATAAGGGGTGGCTAGTGTCAGGATGGTTGTTTTGGAGCCTAACTAGGTTAGGACTCCTAGTATGTGTATGACTAGGTCATATATACACCTTCATTAAACCCTAGCCACACACACAACACATACTAGCCTCTCAAAACCTCACAAATTCGTGCCTCTCTCTCTGTCCCATGTTCTCCATATCAGTTTTTCATTTGGTCTTAGAGACCAAAATGAAAAATGAAAGAGAGATCAAAACACGTTAATTCATAACGATTGTTTTGATCTCCATCTCTTCTGTGGAGATTTTGGTTGCACGAAATCTCCACATCCTTTAGTGGTGGTGTGTCATTCTTGGGAGAATCTCAAGATCGATGTCTCATTGTGGATGGATCCGGAAACAAAAACGGAGAGGAGACAACGCTAGTAGCTGTACGAGAAAAACGACAAAGGTAAAACTCCATTTATAGTTTTCTCTTCTTGTTTTTTCTCGTGATTTCTTGGCCTATGTTTTTATATTTAATACACCGAACACCCGGAAAAGATCAAGGGTACACCCCTTGATCAGAATTAATTTCATTAATTATCGCATGTTTTATCGATTTTTCAATTTTTCGCGCTTCCGCCGCGCTTCCCTGGCCGATCCGCTTCCTACAAGTGGTATCAGAGCCCGGTTCGATGTGTAGGCCTAGAATCTAACGTGTATTACGTGTTTTCAACATGTTTACATGTTTTTAATCGGCTTTGGAAGCATGTTTTTTTGTTTTTAATTGCATATCTAGATCTAGGGTTTTTGTGTTTAAGTTTGCTTTTAATTTGGGGCATAAGAAATTTTATTGAAATTTGGAATTTCTGAAAATTGATCATTTTCTTGTTGTTTCAGAAATTCCAAGAAAAAAAAGTTTTAGAAAATCGAAAAAAAAAAACGAGCAGCGGCCCATGATGCCAGCCAGCGTGCCCGCAGCGGCTCGCGTGGCAGGCACAGCGCACGTGTCTGCACGTAGGCAGGGGCCTGCACGCGTGCGCGCGCCTACCGCCGACCGGCTAGGTCGGTCGGCTGTCTGACCCGATTTTTCTGATTTGTTTCAGAATTTTTCATTTTATACTTTTTCTGATTTTTCTGCATATTTTTCTGAAACAGTTAATTTTGGTGAATTTAATTTTTGGTTGAGATTTGGTATTTCCCAAGATTAAATTACTAAAATTAATTTGAATGGGTTTTCAAACAAGAATTGATTTTTTCATGGTTGCACTTATGTCCATTATTAAGTTGCATTATTTTACATATAAATTTATGAGATTTGATGTGTAATTAATTTATGATATTGGATGTCATTAATTATAATTCATGGTTTGCTTTATATTTTGTGTGCATGTTTATTTTGGAATAAATGTGCAATATTTTGTTAATTGGATTAACATGGATGATCATGAAGCCCATTAGACGCTGTGTATGGTTTATTTTCTGTTGGGTTGGGGCCTGCGTGCCTCTTATTTATTTTTTCTCTTCGTTTTTAGCCTAATATGTTTAAGGCTTGTTTTCTCCCTATTAATGTACTCCCCCCAACTGATGATTAGGATTTTTTTTTTAAATTGTAATGAGAGTAGAATAGGTGGAGAGGATTTTACTTTATTTTTAATAATTGTAAAGAGCAAGCCCAGACGATGGAGGCCCATGGAGGAGGCCATGGGTTGGCCTACGGAGATCCATGGCAAGAATAAAATAAAGCAATAAGGATTTTATAATTATATAATTAAAACATTTCTAGCCGGCCCTACCTTAGACGGACCATAGATCCACTACGGGCTCAGTGGATCGCATAGGTTTTGGGCTTGTGATCATCCAATAGGGGCGTGCTAGGCTTTTATTTTGCATGGGATGTGTTTTATTTAAATGTATTATATATATTAGATATATTGTCATGCAAGATATTGATATGTGATGAGGTCTCGGTCAACTATTAAAATAAACTCTCACTTGGTTGGACCAAGTTAATAATATTAGACCATTAAAAATGGAAATAAACACCATGGCTTGTTATTCCATACATTCCATCGACAGCAATGTAGTGAGAAAGCCAATTTCACCCATACGTGGTTCCACGAGTCATGGCACGTGTGGACTGAAATGAAGCTGTGCTGTTACTGTGAACGAAGTGAATACACACCTATTTCCCTGTCTCACGAGTCGTGGGGGGCGATAGTGTGTGCTATGATTCGTTTTGATGGATTAGGACTAATGCCAAGTGATGTAATTTTCATGTCTTCCATCCACAGTAATGTAGTGAGGAAGCTGATTTTAGCCACGCATGATCTCACGAGTCGTGGCACGTTTGGACTGAAATAAAGCTGCATTATTATTGTGAATGAAAAGACTACGCTTCTATTTTCCTGTCTCACGAGTCGTGGGGAGCGATAGTTTGCAGTATGATTCGATTGATGGGTCGGTCTAACACTAAGTAACGTGATTTACTTGGAGTCCTCTGAATCACATGAAAAGGTGAGGCAAAATATCTTGAGAATCTCGTAGGACGAAAATGGTATTGGATACCTCCCACAAGGCTATTTCCATGTGAATCGTAAAAGTGGGGCATGGAGAATTTCGCTTGTGGACCTTAAGCCCACTAGAAAAATGGTTTTCCGAAACCCCATTTCAGAGTGATGGGCTTTCGCAGAAATAGTGGGAGGGTTAATGACTAAAGTCCAAGTCCTTAACTAGAACCTAATACTATAATAATCTGCTTATTTTTCTGTTTATTGTTAATTTCTAAGAATCCACTTTACTATACTTGAGGCTAATATTTAATGGAACAAACTTTTTGGATTGACTGAGAAATTTGAGGATGGTCCCCGATTTCAAGAACCAGACTTACGTTAAGGATAAGTCTCTACCTCAGATTTTTTCAGAAGGGTTCCTGCTCGGAGAACGTTTGACGTTCAAAAAGTTTACTTAGTGGCATGAGAACAACGAAAAGTACACAGTATCGTACTGGCCTCGACGAGTAACGAGATCCAGAAACAGTACGAAAGGTATGAGGACGTCTTGTCGATAATGCACCGCATGAAGAGAACTTTATGCGGCACCGGAATGGAATGATATTAGATTTGCCGTGATGAAGGCATTCTTCGGCATGATAATGAATAACGGATCGTCCGTACGTGAGCATGGACTGATGATGCTTCCCTAGTGGAGAAGCTCAAAGACCTCCAGGCTGATTTCAAGGAGGAAGAAACGTACATTGACTTGATTCTATAATCACTATCTCTCTCCCTTGATCAATTTACTATCAGCTATAACATGAATGGGCTTGAGGAAAGCCTTCATGAGTTGATTAATATATTGGTCAAGTACGAGGCGACGATTGAAAAATCTGCGCCGACGGTACTAGTGGGAGAGGCTTCAACCTCTAAAGCGAAGGGTAAGGTTGCCGAACGCGAGAAGAGGAAGAAGGGTGAGATGTTTTCTACTACTGCTAGCACTTCAAGTGTTCCTGTTACACCGCTAGGCGGGGGTAAAGGAAAGAGAAAGAGGGTTCGTCAGTCAAGGATTCTGAATGATGTTTGCATTTATTGTAGAGAGAAGGGCCATTGAAAGAGGGAGTGTCCTAAGCTCCTCTCCAATGAAGGTATAAATCTTTAATTGAGTATTAACATAATCACCATTGTACTATTGGTATTAGATACCAACAAATTCATAATTTGCAAATGGTTTGTAGATGGTGATGAGAAGTAGAAAAGCGGAAACAAAAGGTCCTAAGGTTTAGCGATAGCGGGGCTGTTGCTATAAAAGACTAGGGGCTTAGTTAGGCTTAATGGTGATCATGTTAGGATAGTATCTATGTAACCTAGCATGATCGAAATAATGTTTTCAATTATTGTTGGACAATTTTGATTACATATTTTAATCAATAAAGTATCTTATTTGACATTGAATTGATTCATGTCTGCTGGGTGAAACATATACTATTTCATAATTGGATTATGAATACTCAATAAAGAATAAAATAAGAGCCCAAGATTACAGTCCTGGTAGGTCAATCTATTCTAGTTGAGGAAGAGAGAGATTGATGGATTCAAAGAGCACTAGAAATAGGCGATTTGGATCTATTAACTTTCAAAACCTTACTGAGAAGGAGAAAGACCACAAAAGCTCTTTTGTGAGACAAAATGAGTTTACCAGTTACATGTTGGATTGGATCCAGTATGATATCTGTGAGTTACTAAATTACACAAGATCAGTGTGGGGGTTCACTAGTCTAATTTTATTTGATGAGGTTCAAAGAATTAGACTCGGAGTGGTGAACCAACATGATCAAGAGAGGTCTTTATGAGAATGTGATTCTCACTTGGTGAAGTTCTTCCTGAAAGGACCACGGTTGACCGGTCTCTGATAAGGAAGAAATCGAACTAAGTTGGACTTTGTTTGATTGGTGTTTCACTGAAACAGATTGGCCCTTATTGTATGATGAAACTCTCGTCCACAAAGTACTTGAGTTAATAGGATGGTCTTATACACGTCAAGGAAATAGTGGGAGTAAGTTTTTATATAACTTCTCAAATGCATCATTCGTAATCAACTACATCTCTAACTGATCATATTCCAATCCTTATTTGTCTATGGGAATTGGATTCTAATCCAAAAGACATAAGGAGGAGCGATGTTGGACATCGTTTGGAATCAATGGCTTGCAGCCTAAGGATTCACTAAGAAGTTCAAACTAAGTTTGAGACTTCGTAAAACTGGAATATTCATTTTTTATCTAAAGATCATACTAGGTATGATTTGATAAAATAAGCCCAACGTCAGTGGGAGTTGGTGTGAGTTCTAATGTGTTTAGTGTATAAAACGTCTTTCCCATTTGGAATGAGGTTAAGATGTTTGAGAAACACTAAGACACATATAAAGTTGTTCACGAAATTCTCCATAAAAGGAATTAGATTCCTACATTAGGGTCGAGCTATTCAAAACTCAGTCATGGTTGACTGATGAGAAAGCTCAGATGTCTTGGACATTCCCTACGTTTGTGCCAATGACAGCACAAAAGTGTTGGTTTAGTGTGTTGGACCTGATATTGTGTATGTTTAGGGCATGACACAACGTATATTGGAAATACACTAATTGGCAATAGACAGTTGTCAAGAACAGTCTTTAATACCTGAATAAGGATTAAAGAAGTGTGTCTGACACAAGATTTGTGGAGAGTTAATTCTGGAAGGCTAAAGCGATACTAGCTTCCAGATTCATGTGAATAATGGACAAGTCCTCAAAGTATAATCACGTTCGGACTTGATGACAGGCATTGTAGCTTGGAGGGATTTCAAGCAGATGCCCCATCTTAAAAGTTGAATGTGGGGCAACTTTAACAAGTCAGTCTAGGAAAGTGGTTTGGATCGAAAAACAACATCCATTAGATGGATGTGGTGCCTAGCACAGCCGAGCCAGTTGTAGCCTTAGAGGCGAACGACAAGGCTAGGGCAAGAGCCTCATGGGCCCGAGATCTCATCACAAGATCCGAGAAAATTCTTAGATAACAACCATTTGCAGGCAACGATGGTGAAAGAAAATACACGGTTGGACTATATAGATCCAGCAAAAAATAAAGTAGACCCACGAAACCAAGTCGGCATCGTGGATTGCTCATGCTTAGAAGGTTCTGAGCGACATGGGTAATTGGCTTAATGGTCAAGTGGGAGATTGTTGGAATAGGTGACCAAAAGCCAATTGAATTGGCTATTTTCCATTCGACAATCTTTATCAAATATTATTAGATTGATGAATACGGTAAGAATTCATCAAGATGGCAATATGTTTTGTTGAGCTTACCACTGATATTGAACGGGATTTCAATGTCACAACGAAATGCCCACGGATCGAAAGGTTAACCCACGCGCTGGTTTTAAATTTGGCAGCTATGAAACCAACTCCTAAGGGTCGGTCTGGAACGTTCCAAGTCGAGGATCTCGAGATTGGAGATCGAGGATCCTGTGGAGACTTGCACTAAGTACTGTAGCTGTGTTTCGTCAGCAGGAGACGTAGGTCGTCCATGCAGTTTTAGTGGGTTGGTTGGCCAGGTAGTCAACTGACAGAAGTGACTCGCGGGAATCTTCATATGGAAGTCTGTTAAAGCTTGGTCGGTATGACTGGGATTTTCGATTCCGATAGTATGAGATTAGTCCTCTAACTTGAGGAATCATGGCAGTCACATGCATACGAAGACTGTATCATGGATATGGCGAGCGGTGGCTGTGTCATGAGGCATGGTCATCATAAGACTTATCAAGTGCACTCGGAGTATATAGCAAGGACGGTGGATTCCAAGAGAGGATTTGTCCCCTGTCATTATATGACAGAGAGTTATCCCTTGCACCTTGAGATGGTTTAGACTCTAAAAGTCTTTGGCCAAAGCGATTGATCGATCAGGAATATGTTTTCTAGATCAGATCAGTAGAGTAAATGCATCTCGAGTGTTAAGCATAGTTGCCTAGTCAAAGATGGGAACCAACACCCAATTCCATGCCCTAGACTAAGGCCAGGAGACAGTTGACAGTAGGACCGTACTCTTATGGATTTGGAGCCTAAATGTTCACGCCAACATTCACCTAGTCTCTAGTGTCATGGATTGTTGCTAGACGGCCACCCATGGTAACGGGCCATTTCCGGTTATGGGATAATCGGAAATAATTACTTAAATTAGATTTAATTAATTGTGTTGGTCACACATGCCCAAGTCTAGTTGAGGGTGAACCTAGAGAGTCACACCCTACTACTATAGTGGGATAGAATTAATTTGGAATTAATTCTAGAAGAGTCGGATTAATTTAATTGGATTAAATTAATCTTTGGAGAGAATAAATGATTGGATCATTTATTTAGACCAATCTATTGGATGGATGACTTAAAATTTAATTAATTGGATTAATTAGAATTTCAAGTTAGCTAGTAAAATTAATTGGATTAATTTTATTGGGCTTGGTCCAATTTATAAATTGGATTTGTAAATTGAAAGAGAGAGCATGGGCTTGGATCTTTTAATTAGATTAAAAGATATGGAGTTTAATGTTGGCCTTATGATTAAATTAGATTTAATATAAATCCATAAGACGTGGGCTTGATCCTATCGAGCCCGATTCATTAAATACAAGCCCAAGGCCTTGGTTGGGACCCTGGCTAAATCAAGAAGGACAATTTTGGAAGGTTATTTGGCTGATTTAGAAGTCAAAATTCGTGCATAAGGGGTGGCTAGGGTTAGGATGGTTGTTTCGGAGCCTAACTAGGTTAGGACTCCTAGTATGTGTATGACTAGGTCATATATATACCTTCATTAAACCCTAGCCACACACACAATACATACTAGCCTCTCAAAACCTCACAAATTTGTGCTTCTCTCTCTCTCCCATGTTCTCCATATCAGTTTTCATTTGGTCTTAGAGACCAAAAGGAAAAATGAAAGAGAGATCAAAACACGTTAATTCATAGCAATTGTTTTAATCTCCATCTCTTTTGTGGAGATTTTGATAACACGAAATCTCCACATCCTTTAGTGGTGGTGTTTCATTCTTGGGAGGATCTCAAGATTGAGGTCTCATCGTGGACGGATCCGGAAACAAAAACAGAGAGGAGACAACGCTAGTAGCCGTACGAGAAAAACGACAAAGATAAAACTCCATTTATAGTTTTCGCTTCTTGCTTTTTCTCGTGATTTCTTGGCCTATGTTTTTATATTTAATACACCGAACGCCTGAGAAAGATCAAGGGTACACCCCTTGATCAGAATGAATTTCATTAATTATCGCATGTTTTAACGATTTTTTTATTTTTCGCGCTTCCGCCGCCCTTCCTGGGCCGATCCGCTTCCTACAGTATGTACAAAGCAGTAAGAAGTTATAGATGAATTTGTGAACCTCTTTCAACGGCTGCTGGGGGAGAGAGATGGATTAGGTATATTGATATTCGCTACCTACGTCTATGGGCATAACACATTTTAATAGAGATTGAATCAGCCCAACTTATAACGCCGGTTACAAAAGATGAGATTAAAGCGGCATTTTTTTATATTGATGAAAATAAAATCACCGGGACAGGATGGGTACACAGCGGGATTCTATAAGGCGGCATGACCGAGTATTGGTGAGGAAATTATCAGGCAGTCTTGGAATTCTTTGTTAATGGTAGACTTCTGAAGCAGATCAATGCCACATTGCCTGTGCTTATTCCGAAGGTGCAATCTCTCGCTACTGTGGCGGACTCCAGACCTATCTCTTGTTGCAATGTCCTGACAAGGCCATTACGAAGATCATTGTTCATCGTATGTGGCCTCTCCTTAACCGATTGGTGAGCTCTACACAAAATGCTTTTATTCTCGGTCATTCAATCAGTGACAACATACTTCTTGCATAGGAGTTATTCTTAAAGTATAACCAACAGCGCTTCCCCAAGAGATGTGCCATGAAGGTGGATCTTCGAAAGGTGTATGACACAGTGGGATGGGATTTCTTATTAGACACTCTCAAGCTATTTGGCTTCCCTAGACAATTTATTTTGTGGATTCAAGAATGTGTAATAACGTGCAGCTTCTCGGTGAGCCTTAATGGTAATATTCATGGCTTGTTTCAAGGATCTCGTGGGCTACGGCAAGGGGATCCCGTGTCCCCTTACCTGTGTACTCTTGTCATGGAGGTCCTTCAACTTATTATATTGCATATCTAGATTTAGGATTTTTATGTAGTTTATTTTGCATTTAATTTTGGACATGAGAATTTTTATTGAAATATGGAATTTTTTAAAATTGATTTTTTTCTTGTTATTTCAGAATTGCAGAAAAAAAAAGGAGTTTCAAAAAAATCGGGATAAAATCGCAAAACACAGTCGCTGCCTATCGACCGTCTGGCAAGCGCGCACACTGCTGCCAGTCGGTCGTCGGTCGTCATTTTTTATTTTTTTTATTTTTCTGCATATTTTTCTAAAATAGTTAATTTTGGTGAATTTAATTTTGATTGAGATTTGTTATTTTTCAAATTGAATTACTAAAATTAATTTGAATGGATTTTCAAACAAGAATTAATTTTTGCATGGGTTGCACTTATGTCCATTATTAAGTTGCATCATTTTACATATAAATTCCTTAGATTTGATGTGTAATTAAATTATGATATTGGATATTATTTTTTATATGCATGGTTTGCGTTATAATTTTTTGTGCATGTTTATTTTGGAAATACATGTGCTATATTTTGTTAATTGGATTAACAAGGATGATCACGAATCCCATTGAACCCTCTGTATGGTTTATTTTCTGTTAGGTTGCAGCCTGCTTGCCTCTTATTTCTCTATCTCTTTGTTTTTTGCCTATTATTTTTAAAGCTTGCTTTCTCCCTATTAATATACTCCCCCCAACTGTTGATTGGGTTTTTTTTTTTTTTTAAGTTGTAATGAGAGTAGAATAGGTGGAGAGGTTTTACTTTTATTTTATTTTAAATAATTATAAAGAGCAAGTCCAAACGATGAAGGCCCATGGAGGAGGCAGTGGGTTGGCCCACGGAGATTCATGGAGAAGAGGCCCGAAGGACGGAGCCCACAAAGGAGATAAATAAATAAAGAAAGATTACAAGGCCCATAATATGTTAATGGGTTAAACATCTTGTAATAGTGTAGGTCTACTCTTAGACTGACCGTAGATCCACTGCGGGCTTAGTAGGTAGCATAGGTTTTGGGTTTGTGATCATCCAACAGGGGCGTGCTAGGTTTTTATTTTGCATGCGGTGCATTTTATTTATTATATTAAATATATTGAATATATTTTCATGTAAGATACTAATATTGTAATGAGCTCTCGATCATATTAAAAATGAACTCTCACTTGGATAGACCAAGTTAAAATATTAGACCCTAAAAATAGAAATAAACAAATAGCTCGTTGTTTCATACATTCCATCCATAGTAATGTAGTGAGGAAGCCAATTTCACCCATACGTGGTCTCACGAGTCATGGCACGTTTGGACTTAAATGAAGCTGCACTGTTACTATGAACGAAGTTAATACGCAACTATTTTCCTATCTCACGAGTCGTGGGGGGCGATAGTTGTGCACCATGATTCGGTTGATGGATTAGGACTAATGCCAAGTGGTGTAATTTCCATGCCTTCCATCCACAGTAATGTAGTGAGGAAGCTAATTTCACTCATACGTTGTCTCATGAGTCGTGGCATGTTTGGACTGGAATAAAGTGGTGCTATTATTGTGAACTAGAGACTACACTTCTATTTCCCTGTCTCACGAGTTGTGGGGGCGATAGTTTATGTATGATTTGGTTGATGGGTCGTGTCTAACATCAAGTAACGTGATTTGCTTGGAGTCCTTGGAATCACGTGAAAATAGTGAGGCAAAATATCTTGGGGATCTCGTAGGTCAAGAATGGTATTAGATACCTCCCACAAGGCTATTTCTATGTGAATCATAAAAGCGGGGCATGGAGAAATTCGCTTGTGGGACTCAAGCCCACTAGGAAAAATAGTTTTCTCGAAACCCCATTTGAAAGTGATGGGCTTTCGTAGAAATAGTGGGAGGGCTAATAACTGAAGTCCAAGTCCTGAACTTGAACCTAATAGCGAAGGGAAAGATTGTTGGACGCAAGAAGAGGAAGAAGGATGAGATGTCTTCTACTACTGCTAGCACTTCGAGTGTTCCTGCTACACCCGCTAGACGAAGATAAAGGAAAGAGGAAGAGGGTTCGTCAGATAAGGATTCCGATTAATGTTTGTACTTTTGACGTGGAAGGACAGTTAGAAGAGGGAGTGTCCTAAGCTCCTTTCCAATTAAGCTAAAATGATAATCAAGATCGAAACTTACACCTGGTAGGTTAATCTCTTCTAGTTGAGGAAGAGAAAGGTTGATGGGTATAAAGAGCACTGGGAATAGTCAATTTGGATCCATTAGCTTTCAAAACCTTACTGAGAAGGAGAAAGACCGCAAAAGCTCTTCTGTGGGACAAAATGAGTTTACCAGTTACACGTTGGATTGGATCCAGTGTGAAATTTGTAGGTATCTAAATACACAAGATCAGTGTGGGGTTCACTAGTCTAATTTTATTTGATGAGGTTCAAAAAATTAGACTCGGAGTGGTGGACAAAACTGATCACCTTTCAATTGGATCGAGAGAGTGTGTATTTAGTGAGAGTTTTTTAATATCGAATATGAGAATGTGATTCTCATTCGGTGAAATTCTTCCTGAAAGGGCCACAGTTGATCGGTCTCTGATAAGGAATTCTCTAAGTTGGACTTCGTTTGATTGGTGTTTCACTGAAATAATTGGCCCTTATTGTATGATGAAACTCACGTCCCGCAAAATACTTGAGTTGATAAGATGGTCCTATACACTTCAAGAAATAGTGGTAGTAGGTTTTCATACAACTTCTCAAAAACATCATTCGTAATCAACTGTAATCCCTAACAGACCATATTCCAGTCTTTATTTGTCCATGGAATTAGATTTTAATGCAAAAGGATATAAGGATGGGCAATGTGGGACATCGTTCGGAATCAATGGTTTGTAGCTTAAGGATACACTAGGAAGTTCAAACTAGGTTTAAGACTTCATAAAATTGGAATATTTATTTTTATCTAAAGATCATACTAGGTATGATTTGATAAATGAGTCCAAGGTTAGTGGGAATTGGTGTGAGTTCCAATGTGTTTAGTATATAAACATTTTTCTCATTTGGAATGAGGTTAAAATATCTGAGAAATACTAAGACACATATAAAGTTGTTCACGAAATTCTCCATAAAAGGAATTGGATTCCTACATTAGGGTCGAGCTGTTCAAGAGTAAGTCATTTGGAGACTGATGAGAAAGCTCAAGCTATTCAAGACTTTGTTGCATCTAACTGATGAGAAAGCTCAGATGTCTTGGACATCCTCTATGTCTGTGCCGAAGGCAGCACGAAAGTATTGGTTTGATATGTTGGACCTGATGTTGTGTATGCTTAGGGCATGATACAATGTATATCGAAAATACACCAATTAGCAGTAGATAGTTATCAAGAGAAGTCTTTAATACCTGAGTAAGGATTAGAGAAGTATTTTTTACACACGTTTATGGAGAGTTGATTCTGGAAGGCTAAAGGGATACTAGCTTCCAAACTCATGTGAATAATGGATAAGTCCTCAAAGTGTAGTCGCGTTCGGTCTTAATGGTAGGCATCGTAGCTTGGAGGGATTTCAAGCAGACGCCCCTTCTTAAAAGTCGAATGTGGGATGACTTTACTAGTCCGTCGTGAAAAGTTATTTGGATCAAAAAACTGCATCCATTAGATCGATGTGGTGCCTAGCACGATCGAGCCAGTTGTAGCCTTGGAGGCAAACAACAAGGTTAGGGCAAGAGCCTTATAGGCCTAAGATCTCATCACAAGATCCATTAAAATCTTAGATAACAACCATCTGCAGGCAGCGATAGTGAAGAAAATACATGATTGGACTGTGTAGATCCAGCAGAAAATAGAATAGACCCACGAAACCGAATCAGTATCGTAGATTGCTCATGCTTAGAAACATTCTAGGCGACATGGGTAATTGACTTAATGGTCAAGTGGAAAATTATTGGAATGAGTGACCAAAAGCCAATTGGATTGGTTGTTTTCCATTCGTCAATCTTTATCGAATAATATTATAATGAATAAGGTGATAATTCATCATGATGGCAGTGTGTTTCGTTGTGCTTACCACTGATATTGAATGGGGTTTCAATGACACAACGAAATGCCACAGACCAAATGGATAAATCCAATGGGTTGGGCTGCGTATTGGTTAGCGACCATGAAACCAACCCCAGTGGGTTGGTTTGACGCGTTCCAAGTCGAGGACCTCGAAACTGGGCATTGACGCTCCTATAGAGACTTGCACTAAATACTGCATGCGTGTTTCATCGGCAGGAGACGTAGGTCGTTTTGTGCAGTTTTAGTGGGTTAGTTGGCAAGGTAGTCAACTGACTGAATTGATTTGCGGGAATCGTCATATGGAAGTCTCTTAATGTTTGGTTGGTATGACTGGGTTTCCCAATCCTGATAGTACGAGATTAGTCCTCGGACTTGAGAAATCATGGCAGTCACGTGCATACAAAGACTGTGTTTTGAATATGGCGAGCGGTAGCTGTGTCTTGAGGCAATGTCATCATAAGCTTTATCCAGTGCAGTTGGAGTATGTAGCGAGGACGGTGGATTCCAAGAGAGGGTATGTCCCCTGTCATTATATAACAGTGAGTTCTCTTATGCGCTCTGAGATGGTTTAGCGTCTAAAAGTCTTTGGCCAAAGCAATTGATCGAGCAGGGATATGTTTCCTAGATCAACTCAGAAGAGAAAATGCATCTCGAGTATTAAGCATAGTTGTTTGGTCAAGAATGGGAACCAACACAATTTCCATGTTTTAGACTAAGACCTTGAGACAGTTGGCAGTAGGACTGTACTCGTGTGGATCCGAAGCCTAAATGTTCACGCCAACATTCATCTAGTCTCTAGTGCCATGGACCATTGCTAGATGGCCACCCATGGTAACGGGCGTTTTCTAATTATGGGATAATCGGAAATAATTAATTAAATTAGATTTAATTAATAGTGTTGGTCACACACCCAAGTCTAGTTGAGGGTGAACTTAAAGATTCACATACAAATCACTATGGAAGTGATGGAATTAATCTGGATAATTCCGAAATAAATGAATTAATTTAATTGAATTAAATTAATTTATGGAGAAGAGAAAATAAATAATTGGATCATTTATTTGGAATAATCCATTCTATGGATAGTCAAGAATTTAATTAATTAGATTAATTAAATTTTTGGGCTTGGCATTTTCAATTAGTTGGATTAATTTGAATTGCTTGGGTTGATTAATTTATGGATTGGATTCATTAATTAATTAGTACATGGGCTTGTTTAATTAATGAATTTGATTCATTAATTAATGGAGATGGCTTAAAATTAATTAGTTGAACTAATTAATTATTTGGACTTGATTAATAAATTGGATTTATTAATTGAGTATGTTTGGGCTTATGTTTATTTAATTAGATTAAATATTCACATGGATATTTATATCGGGTATTTATTTAATTGGATTAAATAAACTCTATGGATTAAAAATAGGTTTGATTAATTTGTTGGACAAATTAAAAGAAATCCAATCCAAATATACTAAAACCCTAACCAAACTAGAGAGAAATGGTGTCTAATATACACACACGGCCACATCATGTTAAAATGTGAGAGATTGCAATTTTGATAAGATGTGAAATTAGTTGTTGCTTGATTTGGGATTGGATTCCAATTCACATAAAACTCTTTCTCTCTCATCAATTGGATGATCAATACATTGGAGATATGAGTGCATGTGAAAGCAATTTTTCTTTCTCTCAATAACTCTCTCTTTCTCTCCACTTTGGCTCTCGATTTTCTATTAAGAAAAATCTAAATTTTTTCTTCTCTCTTTTTTAATTAATGTGCTCTTTGAATTGGATTCAAATTGAAAACGAGGAAAATTCGGATATAATAATTAATAGTATAATTCAGAATTCGTTTTTTCCACTGGATCTAATCCTTTCTAGCAAGGGGTTTAGATTCATCTCCACGATGTGGTTTGGACTTGCTTTAGAGAGGTTTCTACACTTGAACCCTTTAAGTAGACGGATCGAAAAATTGAGAGGAGTCAACGCTTGTTGCCGTACGAGAAATACATCGAAAGGTATATTCGATTTACATTTTCGCTCCTTGTCTTCTTTCTCGTATAAATTCTATTGCCTAATAGTATTTATTTTTAATACACCGAACGTCCGGGAAAGATCAAGGGTACACCCCTTGATTGGAATTAATTATTATTATTTATCGCATGTTTAAATCATTTTTTGATTTTTTCGCTCTTTCCGCCCCGCTTTCCGGGCCAATCCGCTTCCTTTACAACACCTCATTGGAGCCATGGGCTTGGAGGAAACTTGTTAAGTTGAGGCTGGTTCTACTTAATTGTGTTGAGTATCATATCGGTACGGGCTAATCCATCTCTTTATGGAATTATCATTGGCACCCACTTGGAACGCTGATACATAGATTCCCCCATGGTCCACAAGTAACAGGTATCCCAGCTGATGCTTTATTAAGTGCAGTTATTCTTGATGGCAGCTGGAATTGGCCTCACACCTCTAATTTCCATGTCTTGCATGTTTATCCACGGACTGCCAGATATAAATGGTAGTGCAGATTCGGTAGGATAGCAAATGCATAGCGGGAGAATTTTACATACCCCATCCTATGAAATATTTCACCCTCCGGGGCCTAAAGTAGGTTGGTCTTCACTACTTTTAGGCCCTTTCAAGATCCTATGTAACAGCTTTGTTCTTTGGCTTGCTACTTTGAAAAAACTATCTACTTGACAAACCATGGTTGACGGGGCTACCTAGTTCTTGCATTCTTTGTGACACGGGACAAACCGAATCTCACGAGCACCTCTTCTTCACATGCCAATACTCTAACCGATGTATCATGGCTATTAGACGCCAGATTTGGTTTCTTTCGCCTCAATGGAGGTGGACGACGGGTGTGGCTTGGGCGGGAAGAAGATAGAGAGGACGTCATGTGGTGAATGCAGATTATAGAGCATTACTAGCCTCGCTGGTGTATCATATTTGGCAAGAGCGCAACCGGCGAAGGTTCCAGCACATTGCTCGTTCGGCGGCTATGGTTGCTTTTCTCATACTTGAGGAAGTTCGACTGCGTATTATTAGTGCAGATTTGTCTTTCTCTGTCAGTACTGTAGCTTTGTTTAGATTATGGAGGATACCATGGCCTAGCCATTCATGATACATTGTATAATACGTCTTTTACGCTTTTTTCAACATTAATGAAATTTACATTCATCAAAAAAAACAATCACATACTAATTATTAATATTAAACTATATATCTAATAAACACTACTATTAAAATAAAACAATACTTATTATTAAAAAAATAAATTTAAAATTATGCACTTAACTTTACCAATCGACCTAATTAATTCTCATTGGCAGCCCACTATTACTTTCGAACTCACAAATTTTGTGAATAGCCTGTTCCGAAATAATTCACACAGATTAGAAACTAAAAGAACAGAAAATAAATTGATTTAGCAAACTGAATAGAGGCTTATCACACCAAAATTCCAACCCACTATCTAATTGCGCACTCAAAGTCTATGAACTAGAAGAAATTAAATTTTTTTTTTTATCGTTAATTACCGTGATAAAATAAAATAAAATAAAAGTGCAATAAGTACTAATTAATAATAATTTCATAATCATTATTAGTTGATCCTTTTACAAGTAATGTCAAAATATTAATTTTATATAGCTAAAAATTAAAAACTATAGCAAATGTTCTAGCCACTAGATAAAATTATGACGAATATGAATAATAATGGTCATGATAACTTATTTTTTCTCATTATATAATTTTATTTGATTGTGATAAATAATATTAAGTTATCATCATTTTTAATTGTACTGATTAAGCGTAGGAAATAAGGTTTTTTTAGTGAATTTATCGTAAAATGGTGAATAGGTTTTATCGCACAAGATAAACCTTTTGATTTTGACAATTAGGACATAACATGCAAAATTTTGAATTTCTTAATGGATCAATTATGTTACTTTTAACACATCCACTAGAAAAAAAAAATTAGCTATGGTTAATTATGATAGTTAAAAAAAGAAAATTATGACAAATATAAATTAATCATAATTTTGCAACGACCATTAACTATTGTTTCTACAAGTGTGGCCAAACATTAATTATAGCCAAAATCATGGCTAATGTTTTGCCTATGTCTAAAACTTATGGTGAATATTGATTAATCGTGGTAAAAGATTAAACTTTTATTTTGATTTTGTTGAACTGTTGTTAATAATATTGATTTACTGTGGTTAATAATATTGATTTACTATGGTCTCTAAGCTGTGCTATTTATAGAGTAGTGAAAATGTAATTTCTTTTTACTTTTGCAGTGATTGGAAACCTTCTGTCACAAAATGACTCTGATGATAAAATAAAATTTATAGTTGAATTTATTGTAAATCCTGGGCTTGAGCGACTTCCAAGCTCCAATGCCTCTTCTTTCCAGTAAAATCTTTCTTCAGGACAAAATCGTGAAACTTATAAAAAGTCAGAGCAGACAATACTTTGTGAATCAAAGCATCAATCAAGTCGCAAATCACTTTATTTGGCACTGTTCGTGGGAACGAAGTCATGTGCCCGTTTGAAACCCCTGATATGAAGCTAATGAGGTAGGCGTACATTCCACATCGCTCGCAGACAAGGTACTTGAGTACTTATAAGTTCCAATGTCTCCTCTTCCTAACGAAACGTATTTTTAGAATAAAATCATGATACTTACATAAAATTAAAATAGACAATACTTTATATAATAGAACATTAATCGCATCGCATGCTTCATCAATACATAAAATCATATTTACATATACTTAATAACACATATGATGTAGATATATGTGCGAGTTAAGGTTTGTGCTGGAAGAATTGAGACAACTTTGATAGGACAATTTGGAGTTAATTGATAGAATGATAGAAGAGAAATATTTTTTTATTGCATATATTTCTAGAATGCATGATATCAACTGCTTACCTGCTAAACTAAAAATATACTTCTGTTTATCCCTTGCTGACAATTGAGTATAATTGCATATTAGGATAATTACATCATTGTCCATAATCATATGGATTAAATTGCCATTTGTCTATCTGTGTTAGAAAAATAAGTAAATAGTCCCTTTATGAAAAATAAAATAATAATTCACTTTCTTATATTTTTCAAAATGTAGCAAGTTACCTCCCTATATTTTTAAAATTGAAGCAATTTACCTCCTTAGATATAAAGGTAAATTGCTTCATATTTTAAAACACAAGGAGGTAAATTGCTATTTATTTTTTATAGGGGGTAATTTGCTCATTTCCAATATCACAGGGGGTAAATTGTTATTCACCCAAATTTTATGTAAACCTTTATGGTTTGAGAAATTACATGTACTTATTCTTGATGTTTATTTTCGTCACATAAATAGATAGATTCGTAAGTCAAAATTCACGAAATTTGCTGATACTAGTAAAAAAAAACAATTGAATGAAAATTCATATTTATCTCAATTAACTTATTACTGATTTATTGCAAATCAAACAAATCTTTTTTTAACAAACTATTTTTATATGAGTGAAAATATATCTTACATGCATTAAAATGTGAAAATGCATAACAGAAAAGTCAGAAATATAATTTAATAAATTATAAAAAAATTATATAAATTATACAAACTTTAAGATAGTACAATGTAATTACCCTTTCTAAAAGGGACAACTCAAAGTATTTCTTCATTTGGGGTCGGGCCTTATGGTCTGTGTTGGGCCATAAGAATGTACACATATATACCCCTTTCAGAATGGGCTTTAAATTTTGCAATTTGCTTCCCAAAATATATCATACACCACAACTTGAATCCATTCATTTTTCTGGACTTTGGTGCAGAAATTGTAGTCCAATATTATAATAGAATTGCACCACATTTGATAGTTTTATGGTGGTTTAATTTGGAAATAAAAAAAAAAATTATGACCAAACGCAACTAATATCTATTCATCTATACTAATATAAAAAAGGAACCCCTTATACACTCACAAATGGAAGTTACGTGACATCGTCGCACTATTTTTTTAAAATGCCAAAATTAGTTTTTTTATTATCTACTCTAACTATCTGTATCTATATCTTCTATATTTATATCTAAACTATATAAAAAGAAAATGCCATTGAACTAATAAATATAACTAACTTATTCAAGCTATTAAATTTTATTTTAACTGATAAATTAATTTTTTTCTTTCTTTTTTTTTTTTTTAAAATTTAATATATTGGTTTATATACTTTACTCTTATATAATATATTTTAAAGTGTGAAAAAATATTTATTATATACATGCAGGAACGGCGTACCACAATGGCTAGTTATTAAAAAAAATGTAAAAAGTTAAAATAATTTGTGAAAGTTAACTGCCACTGGAAGAAATTTTACTATTGTCTACATTTGAATGGTTATGGATGAAAAGCCATGATACATGATTATTAATAATTTTGATTAAATAAAATTGATATAAAAATTGAATTTATTCATTATGCTAAAAATATTTGTCATGAATTTTAGCCATAGCAAATATTTTTGCCACAGCCGCGAAAATCACAACCAAATATGTTGTGTGTTCATCGTTAATGACTATTTACTACAATTATTTATTTTCAACCATGACAATTAAATTTAAATTAAATGTTATCTTCTTTTAAAAAGAATATTATATTTCTTATAATGTGTTGATGGATTCGAGAAAGTGTATAATGAAGAGATTTTAGCAAAAAATTCTCTCTGTTGCCTTTCCTCTTGTGTTTAATAATATTTTCAGTCAAGAAAACTTATAAAATTAAACAAAAGTATTTAATTAGAAGCTTATATTAAATAAGCTTTTTTTTTAAAAAAAATAGTAATTAACCTCAGAACTTATTTTTGAAATTTTAACAAATTCTCTCACTTTATATCATATTACATCAAAAAAATTATTAATATCTTACAAGCTCCACAATGTTATTTTATTTAAATATTTCACATGTTTATTTATAACATAAGATCTCATAAGCCTAAACAACATTCGATAAAATATAGGGTTAATTGCACTTAAACCCTCTCTAAAAATATGAAATTATATTTTTTTAAAAAAATCTTAAAATTATATGAACACCCTCCGAAATTTCTTTGTTTACATTTTACCCCTTTCCCTTAAGGTTTGGGCAAAAAATACAGACTTAAGCAACAACAAAAAATACATAAATTTTTAATTTTGCCCCTCTTTTAACATCTTCTAATATATTTTTGTACTTAAAAAGAAAAAAATAATGTAGAAATGTAGAATGAGGTTAATATCATTACATTTTTCTCCGTATAAATACAAAATTATTATAGGTATATATTTTTTTGCCAACATCAGTATTTTTCATTCAAACCCTAACAATAAAAGGTCATGTATAAAAATAATTTGTTATAGGGGGTATAAATGTAATTTTAAAACTTTTTTTAAAGAAAAGTATACACTATGTTTGTTTTTATTTTCAATTTATCTACAAGACGAGGCAAAACCTACCCAATGTTTGCCATCAATCAGAAACACCTTATCTGGGTGTTTTTAACTATTTTAATATAAATATATATATATATATATATATATATATATAATATACACACACACATACATATACATAAATATATACAAAAAGACATGATTTGACAATGAATTGACAATGAACAGTAATTTTTGTTTCCCAAAATATAACATTAAACATACAACCCTTATATATATTTAAAAAATATGATTTGACGATGAATAGTAATTTTTGTCTCACAAAATACAACATTAAATATACAATACTTATTTTAAATTATCTCCAAAAATAAATTCAAATATACACACTATCTCTAACACATACTTATTTTTCTTTGTTTTTCTCTCTATCTCCACAAAACACAAAAAACAATCAGAAAACGAATTCAAACACTATGATAATTTCTCATTTTTAGAAAGGCCAAAAATGTAATTAACCTCAGAATATATAAAAATCATAAAGATCTTTTAACTAATTAAACAAACTTACCCAATCAAACGCTACCCAAAAAATCGTTTATATGACGTATGATCATGCATCATGCAAAAGAATTCCAAATAATCTAAATAAAAAATTAAGAGCTAAATAAATGTGGTAATTAAACAATTAACATATGTTGATGATAATTAGCATATGCGCTTTTTGAGTGAATAAGTGGAGGGTGTGCCTCAAAACTAATAATTAAAACACGTACACATGTCTTACCCAAACCTCACTCTTAATCCACACTGAATGCATCATCACACCATCACTGTTATTAATTAATTAACAGTTGCTAAGACATTGTGTGGAAAGTAGTGTGTTGTACCCCACCACAACAACCACTTCATTTCCATCAAAGGTTGTCAGCCCCTACCCATACCTATGATGTAATATGATGCTTATAATCAAATCATCCAACAAGTGAAGGGGCCACATTTTACACGTTTTCTACGTGGGGATTTTTTAATACGATAAATTATAAATAGCTCTTGTGAGAAGTTTGTCATAATTATAATATTTTTTATTATTAAAAAATTTATAAATATTCTTCTAAAATTATAAACACTTTAAATGATACCCCTTATGACAGCTTATTGTAATGGGGTATTTGTAATTTCAAGGAGTTTTTACTATTTTTTTAAATAGTGAGGGGTATTTGTAATTAAAGCAATTTTTTAGAGCCATTTACCCTAAAATATATTGACATCCATGAGGTTGGGTGTAAATGCACAAATACTCATTGTCTTTTATAAATTATAATTATGTCCTTTGATATTATAGTTGTAATTACAAGTACATTCTTTGTATAATAGCATTAATTTACATAAATATTTTTTGAGGTACATTACACCAACACCCCGATCATAAAGGAATGTACCTATAATTTTACAAAAAGTAAAGACATGGTTTGTGTATTTAGACATAACCTCAACATGCCCATATTATTTATTGATATTAAGAATATTATTTTCAAATAAGAATTATTTGTTTATAAAAACTATTATGTTCACGAAGTTGAGGAAATTTATTCAAAATATAGGCTACATAAGATTGTGAGATAAATTTATATATATATATATATATATATATATATATATATATATATATATATATATATATATATATGTATGTGTGTGTAAATATTTGTTACAATCTTAAACATACTTAAATTTGATTTAAGTTTAACAAACTTTCTCATCGGACTTGTTTCATACGTTGGTGTGTTTATAAGTGCTTATTATTATTATTATTATCATTATTATTATTATTATTATTATTATTGTTGTTGTTGTTGTTATTATTATTATTATTTTATAACACATTTGACAGTTTAAAAATCTTATAGCATATATGAATTTATAATTTCTTTCAAACAAATTTTGGCCAAATACACTCGCACTTAGGAATCTAATTTTTTTGGTATTAATAGTGCCGCAAAAACCTTCCCTTTTTTTCTTCGTTTTTCAAAAGAAGGGGTAAATTATATGTACCTCTTTTAAAATTTGATACAATTATAAATATTTTATTATTATTTAAAAAATTATTCATACCTCTCTAAAACTAATTCTATTAGTTCCCGTTAGGGTTATATCGAAATTTTGTATTGAATTGTTCAAAATACCATTTTAAATTCAGAAATATAATTTACTTATTTCTTAAAATATTCTTATGGACTATGATGCAAGCAAAAAGTTTGTCTAAATGAGTCCAAACATGATTTTCGAGCCTTGGCTTTTCCAAGCATTAGGAGACCAACAAAAATTATGTTAGTACTCTGATATTCAAGTTTGTAAATAAGCGATAAAAGATAATTGCAAGAGATTAAAAGCAATAATGTGTAAAAAAAAAATAATAATAAGAGCAAGAATGATTGCGTGATAAGGCTTCTTGTGTCCGAGTGATATCAAAATGTAGTTACCCTTCAAAGTAAAGTGACACTTGTATTTAGAGCCACCTCCTTCAACCGTTGGGAGGATTACATGCATCTTCAGCCGAACTCAGGGGAGGGACTACTCCTATCTTAATGGAGCCCCTCCTTTCTCGAAGAACAGTTCTTTGATGATAGGTGGATCTTAATGGCTTATCCCAAGGATAGGGTCGGTCTTCCAACATGCACTACAAAAAATATGACATCTAATCATAACTAATTATCATGGTTAATAATAAAATAGCAGTAGTAAATAGTCATTAATCACGGCTATGCAACGGTTGTTGGTCATAGTATCTGCGAAGGTGGCTAAAATATTTGTCATAGCAAATATTTTTACCATGGCTCTTACTCATGGTAAATAATTTTTTTGTGGTGAAAAATCTATGTTTTTACATCGATTTTACTAAAAAAAAGGCATTTACTACGATTTTTTATTCATAGCCATTTAAATTGTAGCTAATAATCATTTTGTTTCTAGTGATGTAAGATTGTCCCGTCTATTCCAAGTTAGTTGGTTGGGTGGACTCTTCCGCTGGAGCTTCCTAAATCCACAAGGGGCTTATTTCAATGGGTGGATGTCTTGGCTGAGTTGGCCTACGATAGCTCTTCCCCTATGGCTATTGGACCCCTAGTTCACAGGCCGACTACCACGCAAGTGGGTAGTTGGGACAACCTCTAGGGTTGGTCTGGCTACTTGGTCTTGGGGGCACCCAAAAGGGTTTAACCTAGTGCATTTCTCTCGGGTCCCTTAGCCCTTTATTTTTAGAGATATCAGATTAAGATGACCTTTTTAAAAATATACAATCCAAAAATATAGACAGACAAATGAGGACACTACACAACATTAAATTTTTTAACATTTTTCTAAATTTAGAAAAAGATAAAAATAATCTTTTACCAGTAAACAAAAAATTCTAATTATTCAAATATTATAAGGTATCAGTAATTTTTTAAATAATAATCGGATACTTATAATCATATGAAAACTTATACAAAATGGATGTATTTTATCCAAACAAAAACTATTCGGAGTGTTCCTATTATATATCTAACAGAATAATAATACACTCACACAGAAACGCCTTTAGTGCAAAGGGAGTTGATCATATTATTTATGCACATGTACAAAAATATGAGGCCGCCGTTTTCTTATTTGTTTTGTTCAAAACTATACAAGCTGCGGGATATACCACTGCCGAATACTCGAAGTGGTAACTATATATATATAAACAATGCTTCCCCAAAACACGACATAAGTGGTCAACAGCTCTGAAAACGTCAAAATCAACAAAAAGAAATACCAAAATCGTACACCTACAACAACAACCGCCATACCATCAGAATTATATAAAACACGTTTTCCACTTGTCCGTACCCCACCCCGGGCCCCACCTCCAAATCCTTCTTCACCAAGTTTCGATTCCAGCTGCCAGGCTGGCATCATTCAGGCACTCCGTGTCCACTTCGTATTCACACGTGTTCCCTTTCTCCACCCCGCCAAAATATATAAATTTCATTCTTACAACCCACAATCTTCTCAAAACTTACACCAACAACTACGCTCATCACATTACAATACTTCGACTTCGAGGATTGCTGCTGTATATGGATTCACCCACATCGAACTCACAATCTCTTGCTGGTGTTCATTCTCGCAGGACGTCGCATTCCGACGAAGAGGTGATTCTGGCGTCCAGCCATCCCAAGAAACGCGCCGGGAGGAAGAAGTTCAAGGAGACGCGCCACCCCGTCTACCGCGGCGTCAGGCGGAGGAACTCGGATAAGTGGGTGTGCGAGCTGCGGGAGCCCAGCAAGCAGAAGAGGATATGGCTGGGGACTTACCCCACTGCGGAGATGGCAGCGAGGGCACACGACGTGGCTGCGTTAGCTCTCAGGGGACAGATGGCGTGCCTCAATTTCGCGGACTCCGTGTGGCGGCTGCCGGTCCCTGCTTCGAATGATCCCAAAGACATACGCAAGGCAGCGATGCAGGCTGCGGAGGCGTTTCGGCCGAGGGCAGCGGAGGAGGAGGAGGTTTCAGGGGAGGCGAGGAATGTGGGGGATAATGAGGGGAGTTCGAGAAATCTGGATTATGGGGTTTTTCACATGAATGAAGAGGTGGATGTGGGGGGAGAGGCGGCGGCGGAGGGAGCACTGATGTCGCCGCCGCCGTCATTGGAGGGGAGTTTCAGTTGGGATGACGACGTGGAAAGCGATGCTGAGGTGGAGCTGTGGAGTTACTCCTTTTAGCAGGAAACTGATCAGGCGTACGTAGGATACATAAGACTTCGAGAGGAATAATGTTAGTCAAAAAATTAGTAAAAAAGTGTGTAAGGAATGCATAGTCAAATAGTTTGTTTGATGTCTGATGACTATATATAGTAAAGAGCGTGTAAGGATTGTAAAATAGTCAGAGAGTTTGATGATTGGGGGGGAGGGGGGGGGGGGGGTTCTTTATTGTAGTGCTTTTGGTCATGATGTGTGTTGTTCTTATTTTATTTTATTTTTTCCTCTTTTATAAATGGAATATAACGCATATTACTAGTTTATTCATTTGTCTTTTTGGTGACTTTCTTTGTAGAAATTACTTTATTTAATTGGACATGCATCATGTGTGTGGTTTACTAAGAATAATTTTTGTCCGAATTAGATTCAGTCAAATTTGAACCAATTATATGATAAGTGTAATACACTTATTATGTGATTGGTGTATAATTTAGAGAAAGTGATCAATCACAGATCAAGTATGATACACTTATTTTATAATTAAATTGATTTGATCGAATCAGATCCGAGCAAAAAAATTTCGATTTACTAATTAGGCCATGCCCATGTCTATTCAATGATAAATTTTTGTGTTTTATAAATAGGTTGCTCACATTTCATTGCATGAGTTCTAAAAAGCATTTTAATATTGTGGCATTTGTTAAATTTCTTTTGAAATAGTTCCAAAGTATTCATTTTGCTTGGTTTTTCTTTAAAGTTTGTAGTGTTATTATTTTTTAGCACTTGCTAAAATACTACATTTTATTTATCATTAATTAGTATATTCTTTTCTTAGTTACAATCTATTTTCTAAGAAATTTTCACTTAACTGATAAGGTAAATTCTATTTTTTTTATCAATATAATATATAAAGATTATAAGAGATGATAGGTATTGTCAAAAGTTTATATTTATTTTCTGTGGATGTACTCATGTACACAATCTAAAAAAAAATAACGAAATATGTAGCTGCACAAAATTTGAAACGTGAACCTGATATTAGATTAGTAAATATATTAATTACGTAGCTAGATCACTCGGCTTCATCAATAATACCAAGCCCGAAAAGTTCACGCAAATCCCACAACGAGATGGACAATTCTCCGGCAGAAGTAAGCAAAGTATTTGTAAGAGGGCACCACGCTTCACAAAACACTTTGACGATTTTGAAATTGTGATCGTAGGTAAACAGCGAAGCATAAACAACATCATATATTTTGAGATGGCGCAATCTATCTCCACATCGGATGAGCACATCCTCAGTCCACTCCCAATATCCTTTGGTATAGCGGAATTCTCTGGTAAATCGAAGATCGTCATCCCACTTTGCATCACCTTCAATGATGGAACGGCCCAAAGTGCATAAATGGGCGAAGTCATCTAATGGTTGGTGACGAGGAGGCTCATGGTGGGTAGCTCATAAAGTTACACCTTGATGTTCTTGCTCAATGAAATCTATTGACACCATTCGCCCAAATGAGAAGAATTAGTTAATCTTGGCCACGGGTTCACGTTTCTACCACCAATGAGGGGTTCATAAACTGCTAACATTGTACCTTTTTCCATAGGTTAATTTTGATTGTCAAGGATGATCAAGTGGTGCTCACCGAAAGGGGAAGATTTTGTCTTTGAAATAAACCATGCTATATGATATCAAGGCAAAAAAAAAAAATTGAGTTGTCAAAAAAAAAAAAACTGAAATAAATTAGAAGAAAATATAGCATGTGATATATGCACCCCCAAGTAAGCCTCTACGAAAATTATAGAGAAAACCAATTGATAATTGGTAATTCATTTTCAATAAATCTCTACGCAAAGTGATGAAATATTTGATTTTCTTAATTGACATGAAATTGGACCGAGAACATGAATGACTCAAGCCGAATTTGTGGATTTAAAATTCCAACTAAAAAGTCATGATTCAAGTCCAATTTGTGGATATAATATGAGTCAAGTATGATTTTCTTAATGAATCTCTAATGCAAGCTAGATAAGAAAAATATATAATTTTCTAGCTTAGCATGAAATTGGAACGACGAGATTAACACTTCAAACCCATTGGAGGATACAATTGAAATCAAGGGTAAATTTTTCAATTAATCTCCATGCACGAAAGTTGTGACTCATTGCTTGGATGGGTCTAAAAAAAAATATTTTGGAGGCACTGAAAATTCTAGTTCTAGCAATTAATGAATATGAAGCCATGTTTTCAATCATTCAATTGCATCCGCATACGAACTAAATATTTCAAATCCAATTTGAGATTATTCATGAATTGAAAAACTTACTTGAAAGTCAAAAAGAAAAACAAAACCTCTCGTTGCTCTCAAATTGTTGGAAAAAAGAGATTCAACCGGACCTTCAACGATCCACCAACTCAAAATGTCAGAGGGAAATCCATGCAGAAAGCTTCAACAGCTGAAATTTTGGAAAAGTCCATTGAGGCATTAACACAAACACCTTGTCTGTGTGACAGGGAGAAAAAAAAAAACAACAAAAAAAGAAAGAAGAAGAAGAAAGATAATTGCAAATGGTGGAACATACCTCAAGGATGTTGAAAAAATTACGCTTCGAATCATCAAGAGCAAGGGCCTTATATAGCAAAATTCAAGAGTTATAGTTCAACTAAACTTGGTCTCTTTTTTTAAAAAAAGTTTTGGTTGAGTTGAATGATAATATCAAATTGATTCTTTTCGAATTTGCTGAATTTTAAGAAAAAGAGATTGAATCAAATTTCACCTCAAATTTGATGAATTCGGATGCTAGGAGAATAATTCTTTATTTTTGGACAACTCCATTTTTGTGTTGGTTGAGCAGCGGCCGAGACAAGCACAAAGGAGTTCTAATTCTAATCCTAATGCCATTGGAATGGGGCCCACATATTAATTGCAAAATATAGATACATGTATATACATATATATTTATATATGTATATAATATATGTGGCATAAAAAAATGAATGATTCATATTTTCATGACTCATTCACTTCGAAAATTATATTTTCAAGCATATATTTATGAACGTGTCTCGATGGGCATTTGTAGACAAAATAATTTTGCACCTAATTAAATAATGATAAATCATATAATATATTATTTATCAATTATAATATGTTCTAACTATTTATATTTTGAATTTACTAAATTAATTTCAAGTATAAATAATCAATTTAATTGATATTTTAATATATATTTTGTCATCGAATCAATGACCGACAAATGTCAAAATGAAGTATTTCGGCTCATCAAATAAAGCTTTGCAGTAAAAAATTTCAGCCAATCAGACAGCGCGCATGTGGAGCGATTGCATGTACGCTCCAATCAAATCAAAACAAATATTGGTTATATTTATCTCTTAAAAAAAATTCAAATATTAAAGAGATAATGTCAAATTGACCAATCATATTGTTCCAAATATATGATGTATTTATTTCTTTAAATTAAATAAGAGATAATACAAAAGGTTTTCAAGTAGATCACAACTCTACCTCTTTGATACCTATATAAAGGAGTCCTCAAACCTCATTCAAAACACACAGAGTTCGAGAACGAAGAGCAAAGCAGAGAAAAATTATAAATAATACTCTCTATGCGATTCTTCAAAACTCAAGAATATTCAAAGGCGTTCAAGGTAAAGATCGAGTCTTTCGTCAAAGGTGCGGCACAAATTATAATGTTTAATTCGGGATTATATGCACAAAATTCTCGAATTAATGTTATAAATATTCAAATATCATCTCAAGAAGATCCAAGTAGCAAATCTACTTTCAAATCATCAAATTCCAGTCAAGATTATAGCGTTTAATTTGGGTTTATCTGCGAAAGCCCTCGAATTAACGTTATAGAAATTCAATTCAAGTCCAAAGGAGATCTACGTGGATATTACCCTTTGAATTAGTCAAATTCGTCAAATATAGTTTGGAGGGAATAATCAATGGATAGAATAGATATTGTACTCATATTGATTTAATCCGAATATTTTTATTTTTGATAATTTATTTGTATTTTGATCTTTCAGACACGATAAAATTAGCGCTCACCGAGACAATACAGATATCGTCAGATTTTGATCGGAGAAAGATGAGAGGAAAAGGAAGAATTACCGTCTGTTGAAGTGGTTGGGAGAAGAAAGAGAAAATGGGAGAAAGAGGGAGAGAGAGAGGAGTGTCCAAGGTAAATTAGGGAAAAAAAAAAATTAATATTAATTTGCAGGATTATTAATATTGATAAAATGGGCTTGATTCATAATACTAATTATTGTGATTAATAAGACTGAGCCCAGTATTAATATCGGGCTCTAATAATACTAACCAAATATGTGATTAGGCATGATAAATAATTTTATCATGCCTAACCACACGAACCAAACGGGACCTTATGGACTAATATACTCTATGGATCCTACCCTTAGTTTTTTTATATTTCATTAAATATTTTTTTAAAAGAAAAAAGTTCAACAAGGATAAGTAATAATTTCCACATCACTGTCTAGAGACTACTTAATTATTTTTTATTTAAGAAAGGTATTCATAATTTTTTAAATAATAAAAAATTATAATTATATAAAACTTAAAGAGAGATAGTAATAATTTACCCATTAATATATATTTGTATAAAATGCTTTTGTAACATATATGCCTCTGCCTTCCCAAGAGGAAAGAGGAAAAACAAATGGTTTAAAGCCATTGATATAGATTGAGTAGTTTTAACTAACTCATGTCTCTTAATTTCTCTAATTAAATTAGATTTCATCAACTAAAAATGATCTTTTGGGCATCAAAAAGCTGATGATAATAAAAAAAAACCACTACAGGTGTTCTCATCCGATATTGAAAATGAAACTAATTAGGTTTGAAGCGGGAGGAAAAGAATTAAACCTTTCCCAACATGTGTGGCTCTAAAATTTTAAACTTACCCATTGAGAAGAATCTATCTAAAGATTTAGCTTGCTTACCATTAGACGAACAAATTGTTGGTCTAATAATAAATGGATTAAATGCAATTTACCCCTGTATTAATGAAAAAATACAAAAAAAAAAAAAAACCCTGTGAAAAAATAAAGTATAATTTACCCTTCTGTAATTTAAGAAATGATGCAATTTACTCCTTTATGAAATTTTACGGAGTGAGGTAAATTGTATCATTTTTTAAATTATAAGAGGGTAAATTACACTTTATTTTTTGACAGGGATTTTTTTGCACTTTTTTATTAATAGTAAATTATTTTAACCCAATAAATAGATGGGACTTTTAGAACGAAACTAAAGAAATTACATGCTACAAAGTTGTTCTTGAATCAGACGTGAAAATATAAAAAATTATGTAAATAATGTAATATCAACATAATATAAGTCTCGCTGCTAATGAATTGTAAGTTTGTAACTCACATTTGATATCTTTACAGTGACTTAGATAAGAAAAATCCACATAAAGGATATGTTTTATACACAAAAAAGGAGAGAAGAAAAAGATAACATTAAATATTTTCCTATAACCAATTCCTAGAAACCATAAAATTCCAAAAATTCAAAAGCATATTTTGGTAATTAAATATTGAGATAATTACACATGATTTGGTGTAATCACACATAAACCCCAATAATTTTAGAAAATTATATCTAGCACCTATGAGGTTTGCTTTCATGTAACAAATTAGTCCCTCCGTTAATCACAATTTACTAAATTTGTTGATATTAACAAAAAAATTGAATGAATATTGATATACATCCTCGATTGACTTATTGCAGGTCAAAAAAAAATTTCGAACTAAACTACCTTTATAACGGTGAAGATATACCTCCTCATATACAATAATGCATGAAGACGTATGGGGATAATTTGGTTATAAAAATATCTAACCTACAATAAATCAGTAATAAGTCAATTAAGAGCAAATACATAATTTTTTTGTTAATATCAGCAAATTCGTGCATTGTGACTAACAGAAGCACTAATTTGTTAGATGAAAATAAATTTTAAGAATATTAGATGTAATTTCTCAAACCACAAAAATGTACATATAATTACACCACATCTCTGGGAATGGGAGTGTAGTTATCCTTTAAATATTTGTGTGAACATTAGGTTTATGAAATTGCTAAATCTGCTGGGCCGTCAGAGCAACATAAGGATACAGGCTAAGGATATTGAAGGGCCTGGGATGTGCTATCTTTCGTGAGATGGTAAACTGGGTAGGCCCATCAGGATCTGACGGCTTGCAATTCGTATGGGGCCCACAAATGGTCAAGTTTTTTGTGATTTGTATTTGGTATATTCTAATATCTATATTTTAAAAATATACTTTTCACTCACCAACAGTAGTTTATGACATAATTACACTATTTTTTTTATTATATCAATAATACATCAAATTGGTTTAGTTTTCTTCTTTCTTTATTTTTATAAAATATAATATGTTGGTTTATATATTTTATTTTTATTTATAATATATTTTAAAGTATGAAAAAGTTATTTATTATACGCATGGAGAGACGGCGTGTTAGGATGGCTAGTAAAAAAAAATTCATCCACACTCACAAATTCCAGTTAATGACACCACCGCATTAATTTTTTTGTATTCAACCACTTGAGCAAAAATTCTTGTTGCATATATTTTAATTACTATAATATAAAAATTGTGACAAATTATTATTAACAACCATAATTATGAAATTGATGTAAAAATTTAATTTATTATGACAAAAATATTTATCATGAATTTTAGCCAAGACAAAAATATTTCATGACTCTTAGCCATGACAAATATTGGGGGTGGCAAATGGACAAGTTGGCTCGGATTCAAACGGGTTGGATCTAATATGGGTTGGATTTAAAATGAGTTTGAATTAAAGGGTTGAAAATAAGTTGGCCATTTCTTTATATGTAATAGGAAAATTATTTGTTTAGTCCTTTAAGTTTGCCTGTTATTAATTTTAGTCCTTTAAATTTACCTAATCTGGCAACTTTTAAAATTGTTTAGTTTTAGTTATTTGATCCAATTTCGGATAATTTTACACCTTAACAGCTTTTCAAGAACAATTTTAGTCCATAGTAGCTAATGTTCGCCTAAAATGGTATAAGAGTTTAGGTTTATTGAAAAACTATTTATTTATATTATGATGGACTATTAGTCTTTATAGTCAAAAGGAAAAAGAGTCATAAATTAGGCTAAATGATCAAATCTACGCAAAATGATAGATAAAGGACTAAATCTAAAATTGCCAAAGATAAAGGACCAAAATGAATTTAGGCCAAAGTTATAGGACGATTTTTTTTTCAATTTAATATTTACTAAATTCAAATTTTCATATTATAATAAAATGACAATATTTTCAATGCAACTTGTAATATAATACCACTACCACTAAAGTTATATTACTCATTGTATAAGGAAAGTAATTATGTTACATTAAAGATTCATATGTTAAATATAAAAAATGCTCCTAACATATATTACAACAAATTATGAATAAATAGTTGTACAATCAATTTCTCCATAATTATTTATAAAATTGATTTGAGGATTTTCAATTAATTACAATAATAATAGTACATGTTAGTTCATTATAAATTACTATTAGATATTGACATTTAATATCTTCATTGAAATTTATAAATATAATTATATACTGTCAATTTATTAAAAAAGAATTTTTAATGGTCACATATGAATTATAAGTTCGGACTATTTTATAAAATTCTTCACTTATCTTTACTTTGTTTCTAATTAATTTGAAAAATGATAAATTAAACTTATTGAAAATTTTGTTTCTCATAAAAAATATGAAAAGTTAAAAATGTAAAAGTAGTTTAGTAATATATAATAAATTAAATCAATAAAAAAATTAAGCAAATAAATAATGGGTTGGATATTTTTAAGACCAATCACCAATTTATATAGGACTCGTCCCAATTCACTTAAAACCTATCACCAGCTCATATAAAATCCATCATCAACCCACTTAAAAGCCATATAAGACCCATAATGAAGTTGTGATTATAATTTATATCCATTTAGATTTAAGACCATTAAAACCCATGTGAGGCTCATACTCTATTTAAGTTTATTTAAACAAAATTATATTGGACTCATATCAAGAAATGTTGAACCCAACCTACTTGAAAATTAGGTGGGTTGGGTTGGGACTATGGATTTTCACCCATATTACCACCCCTAACAAATATTTTAGCCGCATTATCAAATGTCACAATCAATAATCATTGCATGATCGTGATTATAATTATTTATTTTTAACCATAACAGTTAATTACAGTTAAATATTATATTTTTTTACTGATGAAGGCATCAACAAACACATCCTATTAAGACAATGAATTATTTGGTTATTGCTTTTTAAAATAATGGTAAGTATATAACTATATTAATATGTCGATATTCGATCAACATATCACTACATATAAAAATAATATAATTGTTATAATATTAACATAAAATAAAAAAATTTTTATGTTTTATGTGACTCGAATCCATTATTAACCATAACCACTTTTGTCTGATTACAGACTAGAAAATTTTATTTATATATATGTTTTCCTTGAAAAAACTATATTTTTAATTAACTACGAACGGATTAAAAAATAATATAACTTGAAATTACTACAAGAAAAAGGAATAAATTATTTTTAAAAATCAAATAATTTGACTTCGTAACATAGTCAGCCAATAATCAGGGACTTATTTTTTTAGTCCATTAAATATGCTTAATATTAATTTTAGTTAGATAACTATGCCAATTTTTTTAAGTCTATTAAGTTTCATAATTTGATAAAATTTAGTTCGATTTAAAAATTTATAGGAAATATTCAAATGAGATCTTGAAAAGTAGCTGTAAATTGCCAACATGACTCGTGAGTTGTTGAACTTCTGGCAATTTAACACGTGTATAATCATATTTAACGATATGTGGCCATTAGAAACCATCCATCGGAGGACATGTTTTAATTATTTTTTTAAGTTACTGGATAAAAAAAAATTGGCGTAGTTATTGGACACAAACTAATATTAGGCATACTTAGCGAACTATTTTTTCGCATAGTTCTACGCGTGGGTGTAAAATATACTAGCGAACAGAGCATACTCGATGTATATATATTCTAAATTTTTAATATTTTTTCAATTAAATAAAAAAAGATTAAATGAATAACTGATCATAAATAGTATTATTGGCCCCTTAAGTTTGCATTCGAAATCGTAGTAGAGTCTTATGTTCATTTTTTGAATTTAATATCCCTAGACTTTAGTTTTTGTCTAGTTTTTGTTTCAATTTAATTTCTCTAACCATTTTTTGGAAAAAATATGGTCATATTTCAACGTTTTGAAGGATAAAAGGATCAAAATTAAGTTTTATTTTCTCACTTTAGTCCCTTGAAATTGTAAACTTATCAAATTATTCATTTTTTAGGCGGAAAAACAACTTTTTTTATTTTTTGTTTGCTGAATATAATATAATTATTTTATGTGAATAGTAAAAAATTTAAAGTATTGTGAACATGATAATAACATATTGCTTAATTCAAAATAAATAGTCTCTTTTTTATTATTCTCAGAAGTTTAAAAAAAGAACAAAAGTTATGAATAAATTTTAAAATTCTTATCTAATATGAAATTATTAATAAAAAAACTTAAGTGAACAGTTTTTAATCTTAAAAATTAAAAATAAGTCTAAAAATATTAAACATTAAAAATATTTTAAATGTTGACAATTGAGATTTCGAACAAAAAGTTGGTGGAATGCATTTCTTAATATAAATTTTTTGGTGGATTTCATATTTGTATTCTTATAAAAGAAAATTCTTTACTATACCAACTTTTGAATACCAAACATACAATTCAATTTCATTTTTTCTCAGAAAAAAATAATCAAAATAGTAATTTTAATTTTTTTTAATAATCTAAAAATTACAAAAAAAAAAAAAAAAAAAAAAGAAATTCTCTCAACCCACTATTAAATATTTCTGTCTCACCTTACTTTTCCATATTTTTTTCTCACAAACTTACATATTTTTAATAAATTCACAGTTAAAATTTATTTTTTTGTCTCTCATCTCACTCCAGCCCATATTTCTGTCTCCATAAAGTTTTTTTCTCTTATTTTATCACAATTCTTTTTCATATACTCATAAAAATGGCGTACAATATAGCATCTACTGGTATATCATAAAATTAGTACGAAAACTGCCATGAATTGAAAAGTAGGTTTTGCTTATGCACCACAAACGTAATAATAATGACAAATAATTGAAATGAAAATTAGTGCAGAGTGCAGCTGTTGGGCTAATGAAATGGCACATTTTCGCATTTAAGTACATAAGGGCATGATGGGTTGTTTGTGCAATTACAACTGGCCCTATAAAAACCCTTCATATATGTATGTAGCAAAGTACAATTCATCAATTCATTGGCCCACAATGCACGACTGCAATTACTACACTTTAGACTAACCAAACTGCACTACTTATCAACTTCTTGTGCTGTAATATAATATATATATATTTTTTATGGGCATAAATTCCAAAGAAAACTGTAAGTTTACCTGCAAATTTAAACAATAGGAATTAATAATTGTATTATTATTTTTTAAAATATGATATAATTATATGTAGATTTTTTATAATTTAAAAATTATATCTAAACAATAGGATTTGCAATAAGTATCGTATTCATTTACATCTTTCAAAATGTAAATAATTGAATTATTTACACGTGGGATACGTATAATCAATTCATTTGATGAGTGTGAATAGATACTTTAGGTGTAATTTTTCAAATTGAATACGATACGACCATTATGAATTGATTTTGAAAGATGTAAATAATTGGATTATTTATACGTGGGATGATTCATTGAATAGATTCCTCAACACTAAATTAATTGAATTAATTTAATTAAACTTAGCTTAATTAATAAATTAATAAATTAATAAATTTAATTTATTAATTAGAGATATTTTGGGTTTTTATGCCCTTAATTTGATTAAATAAATGACATTAGATTTAACTTAATTTAGATTTTATTAAATTAGATTTAATTAAATTCATTGGATCTTAAAATTATTTTAAACCCAATCCACTAAATTAAAGGTAATTAGTCAAAGGGTTAACTTCTATTATTGGAAGCCAGGCAAAAGTGCAACTTGATCATATTTGGAGCCCTTCTCTATATGGCATGATGGGTCATACCATGTAGGAACGAGGCTTGCCTTGTGGGTAAGTGTATGTATCTAGATACATTTTCACCTTTCCATACAAGGCATATATATATGTGTGATTATGATAATTGCACATAATATACAAAACACAAAACCAAACCCCTCCTCCAAGAGAATTTAGTCGCCCCTCTCTCATTTCTCATCTCATCAATTCTATAACTCTTTTTGATCTAGTATTAAGTGTAGAGATGGAGAGGATTGTGATAAAAGAGTACACTAATTCATAGTGTGATTCTTTTAATTACTTCTCATAAGTCGATTGTGTGATTTCTTCTAGCAAAGAGATCAAAGTCATCCTCATCTCGATGTGGTTTAGATCATCTTTAGAGGACTTCTCCTTTGGAGTCTAAGGGGAACGGATCAAGAATAATTTGCTGGTTGGAACTAAAGCGAAAGAGGTAACCTTCAATTTTAATTACATATCTCTTTTACGCTTACCTATAGTCTTATATGCATGGATCCTTTACTTTAATACTCATACTACATTGAACGTCTGGGAACATCAAGGGCTTCACCCTTGGTTGGATCAAATTTATTTTATTTGCACATTTTGCGCTTCAACCCCGTTTCTGGGTCGATCTACTCCCTTCAGTATCTTGGATTTGACGAGAAATGATTGTGTCACAGACATGATCAATATAAATTTTGTCCAACACAGTCAAAGTATGTAGTGAGAACGATAGGTTTTAAGAATAATCTGTCCCCTGTCAGTTTGTGACAGTGGTATCTCTTATGGATTTAGAGACGCGTTCATGCTTTCCGGACCTGTGGCTACAATAATTGGTTGAATGGAAAATAGTATCTTATGTTGAGCAATGAAGCAAAATGCAATCTCAAGTATTAAAGCATAGATGCCTAGTTCAGGATGGGAAACCACAATTCCATGCTTTAGACTAAGGCCGAAAAACGATAGATTGAAGGACCATACCTGTATAGAATTCAAGAGTCTAAATGTTCACACAGATAGATATTCACTTTACCTTTAGTGTCATGTACCGTTGCTAAGATGGTCATATAGATATTCACTTTACCTTTAATGTCATGTACCGTTGCTAAGATGGTCATGAATGATAGCGGACTCTCCTGATTAATAGTTGATCAGGAATGACTAAATTGAATTGGTTTAATCAATCACTTGTGTCGGACACTAGTTCAAGTCTAGTTGAAAAGTGAATCTAAAGAGAACACACAGATCGCCATGAAAAAAAAATTAATTTCCAAAATATAAATAATTGAATTATTTGCACGTGGAATTATCCATTGGATTGATAGCCCAAAATTACAACAAAATGCAATTTAAAGGGATTTTCATTTCCTCAATTTAAGATGTCGAAGATTTAGCTGACATGTCAAGGCCTAATTTGTCAGTTTCCTCAAATTACTAATAAAGTTAATATTTTAGTCGTTGACCACTGACAACACAGATTATTTGTTACGTTTTATAATTCAGGAAATATTTGATGTACAATGCATAGTTGATGTTTACAAATTGAATTTATCCAAAAATACTTTCTAAATAAAAACTATGGAAGAAAAAAGGAAATTAGATGAAGAGAAATAAGATTGGTGAATTAACATAAACAACCCTATACTATACATCAAAGTAAAACAGAAAACTTAATTGCAGTGTCAGGGAAGGGGGTGTGGCGGCATTTAAAGCGCGTGGTAATTAAGAGCGGCATTAGACAGGCGATTAGTTTAGTTTAATGAAGAAAGGTCAACTTCTGGTCATTTCTCAGTCCAACGCATTTTTCAAACCAAATCCCCACAACTTCAAATCCTTAGTTTAATCAAACTTAAGATTCAAAAAACCACTCCAAGAAGCATCATCCCCATCTTCTTCTTCTCTACTTCTCTTCTTCTTCTCCATCTCTCTCTCTCTCTCTCTCTCTCTCTCTCTCTCTCTCTCTCTACTCTCTCACATACACACCACAGACCAAATACAGCAAATGCTTCAGATGAATTCTTTTTTCTGAATTAAAAAAAAAACCTAGAGATCTTCACCACAGCAAATCAAGAAGCTGCCTCTCACTTTCACTATTCTTTAACTCTTTATATCGATTTGCATTCTTCTCCCATTTTTACACTCTCTTCTTCACTCTGCAACTACTGTACTAAACCCCATTTCCTCCCAATCTGTGCTCATTATCTTTTGTACTACAGATGTAAAACGCTCATCTTCTCACCATTTCATCAGAGCTGAAACATCAACTTCCGCTCGATGCCATTCTAATTTCTGCTCAGTATTCTGATTGTTGGACCCCCCCCCCCCCCCCCCCCCCACTGTCTTTTCTTTCCTTTGGTTTGGTTCTGAGTAGACATTTACTCTCTCTTTGCTGCACCGGAAATTAACCACAAAAAGGGAAATTAAACCCTAGTTTTGTGTGCGTGTGAGTGTGTAATTTGAATCTGTTTCTGTTGTTTTTTAATCATGGATTCCAGAGTGATTAAACCCAAGGCATTGCCGCCGAAACCCTCGTTGCTGAAAGATTACCTGTTGGATGATATGAGCTCATGCTCATCCAATGGCTTCAAATCCTTCCCCAGAAGGCAGTGCTGCGGCAGTACCGTCCGGTTCCTCATCGAGATCGACCTTAAAAGCAAGCAGCAGCAGAAGCATCAGAAGAAATATCTCAATTACTTCAAAAAAAACCACTCACCATCCCCACTCAAAAACCCGTCGAGATCAGCCCTGGCCGCTTTCCGAACCGTCATCACGGCCGTCAAACGCCTCCCCTTCGGCTCCGGGAGTTCGCCGGAGAAGAAAAAGCCGACGAGATCAATTCTACCTCGGAACCTCTCCAAGAAAATCCTCAAGAAAACTAGCTTCTGGAAGAGGAAACCAAACAAGAAAGAGATCCAACGCTGGAAATCGTTCGATGAGCTCCTGAAGGAGGACTCCGGACCATTGGATACTTCCAACTGCTCCTCCATGAACACTACCGACAGCAAGAGGCGATCGGCAAGCGATGATCTAAGTTCGTACTGTTGGAGCGGTAATTCTTCGTCTGAGGTAAATTCAAATTTACCTAAAGAACAGAACGACGCCGTAGAGGTAGAAGTAGAGGTAGCCGTAGAGGTTTCAAAGGACGGCGACGTTCCAACGGACTCAACCACCAGTAGTAACAACTCTTCTACAAAGGTCAGTTCCTTTATTTATTTATTTTTTTATAAGTTGTTGAGCTAACTTGTGTATTAAAATTTGAATCTTGTAGTCACACTTGATTTTATTTTCAATTAATTGACTTACCTTTGTCTTCACTCTTCAAGATTTTAATATTTAACTATAATTATAATTAAGGGTATTTTATATTTTTAAAATTTAAATTATTTTGAATCAATCGAAATTTTAGAATACGTCTGATAATAAAATAAAATAATTATTTTTGGACTGTTCAAATATACTTTATTACAAATTAACAGTTGTTGGTTTATTGTAAGAATACCTATTGCTTAGTTACATCTAATTGATATTGATAATCAAGTAATTGAAATTTATGATACAATCGCAACGAGTTCGCCCCAAAATTTTGTACAAAGTAGGATTTAAAGATTTTACAATTTTGCATAATCAATAATTCAAAATTCAATTTTTACAAAATCGAGTACAGTAGAATCAATCAGATAAAAATCGATTCGTCCATAATTAATTATGTAGAAGGTACGGCATTTTCGTCCTAATTTGTGTTAAGTAAAAATGGTTATGGGTTAATAAGGCATTGCTCGATTGGTAAAGAATTGAAACTCCAAAATTGAAAAACTGTGAGTTTGAGTTTTTACGAACGTGAGTATATGTCTATTTTTTTTATTTTTTATTTTGAATTACATTTGTTGATGAGATATTTTGCTTGGAGGTGAAAATAGTCCTAATGGTAAATTTGGAATGTGATAATCAACACCTTTGAATTTGAATCACATAGGAGATTAAAAGAATGTTTTGGGGATGTGAGAAATATATTTAAAAATTATTTTTCAAAAATTTGAAAAAATAGTTAATAATAATAATAATAATAATAGAAATTTCGATATTGGTGAAAATATAACAGCGGTGAAGATGGAGATAAAAATAGATGGAGGTACACGTGCGGGTTATATACCGCCAGGTACAGGTAGACCACGCTGGATTTTATGATATATAAATACTATTTGCGGCGAGGATCCCGCTATCTCTTGTCTTTAGCGGAATCTACGGCGTGGAAACTCGCTTCTCCATTGCACGCGAGATACTAGATTTCGCCTCTTTCATTTTAGATTTCCTAAACTGCCCTTTTGTCCTTGTGCTGTTATTACCCTAGAAATACCCAGTTGCCTAGGGTCATTATAGAGAAATTACTATAAAACATCAGGTGAGAAAATATCGAGTAGTAAGAATTAAGGCAGATCACTGTCATTGTAGATTTCGTACCATGCTTAGCATTCTAATTCAAATCATTTTGTGATAAATAATTAAATTTGAGGTAAATGCAGTTGTTAACAAAAAATATCTTCCAAAGAAAAAATAAAAAAAAAGATAACATGAAACTTTTTCAAGAAAAGGGCAATGCGACCCTTTGATGTTTGCAGGCAACGAACTTCTTTTTGAACAGTTCAAGGGTCGCAATGCACGTTTTTATTTTGAGATATTCATGTTTATTAGTAATTTTATAGGGATTAAATTGCAATGAATCCAATTAAATTGAGAAAAGAATTTTCGATAGTGTAAAAGTTATTAGATAATGTTGATATTTATTATGAAAAATATTATTTATATATATATTTATTAAAGATTATTAAAGAATATAGAAAAAAGTAGAGATATGATAATATATATATTTGTGGGAGTAGTGGGGTTGACTTTTTTGACGCATTCGATACTATCCTTGGGATTTACTTCTCATGGGGCTTTGTGGTCTGATCTCTCTCCATTTGCTTCCATTTCAAACATCCTAACTCCTAACACACTTGTTTTTCATTTGTATCCCCTATACTTTGTCAATATTATACTTTGACCCACAAAATTATTTCCAGGACAAGTTCATGGATTGATGCCATTGTGCATGTTATTTATCATTGGGATATTATATTTACACTCTCTAATCTATGGTTTATTTACAGAAATTACTCTATCTTTTAAGTAATTATCGAAACCACTCCTATTTTTATGTAATTATAGAAACTACCCCAAACAGCCAAAAGTTAAGAATAGTTTATGTAATGATGCTACGTTTTTAGGGTATATGTGTAATTTTCCAAAAAAAGATTGATTTGTATAGATAATGTTGACATCTCTGGTGGTAATTATTCAAAACACAATGATGGTTTGTATAAATAGCTTATAAGTTAGGGAGTGTAGATGTAATTATCCCTTTATTATTAAAGTGTGATCATTTATGTGGACTCTTATTGCAAATTTGAATTATCCCTCCAACCCTGAAAACTATCGTCTGTCCTACAAGATTTCGAAAAATTCTGTCTGAACCTGGTTCGATCGAACCAATATCAATCACATGACAAATATATTACACTTACCATATAATTGGTTCAGGTTCGGCCAAATTAGTTTCTGGCAAGAATTTCCCAAATATTTCCTACATCATGGATATGTGGGACTGGCAAACGAGTTCTTCATTGATGAGACTTTAATATGAAAACTCCTACGTTCTTACAGACAAAAACTGCCTTAATTGTTTCTTTTGAATAATTATATGATTAAATATGTTGTATGATATTGCTGTCTCTGACATGCTTGTTACTGCAAAGTTGTATTTTCTAGGGTATATATATATATATGTAATATGTTTGATTGATGAATGAACAGGAGAAGCAGTGGTCAGTTAGTGAAGAGAAGGAACAGTTGAGTCCGGTGTCGGTGCTCGATTGTCCCTTTGACGATGATGATGACGACGACGATGAAGTTTACTCTCCTTTCCAACACAGCTCGCAGTTGTGGAAGGTGAGCTACTCGAGTCCCTCATAGCACACACACTTTGTTTATACTCGAGTTTTAACTTAGGAAGGTTAACCCTTTTGCATGTCCTACACGACTTGTTGTCGACTACTTTAGGTGTTTTTCCTGACAGAAAACATGGGAATTTCATGTGTAGGAACGAAGAAGAAGCTCATGAAGAAGATCCAAAAGTTCGAGTGCACTCAGCTCGAGCCAGTGAACCTAGTGGAACGATTCGTACTTCTGCCAGACTCAGAAAATGAATCTACTGGATCTGCTCCAGTTGATGAGAAATTGACATCAGAGATCAAGCAAGAACAAGAAGAGGATGAGGAAGGCCAAGCAGAAGGAAAAAGCATTGGATTTACTTGAACAAATGAAGGACACTTTGCCCTCATATGGCCTCAAGATAAAGGCAGACAAGTTACTCTTGGACTTCTTTAGAGAAAGAATCATCGATCAAAACATGCATTCTCAAAGGCAATGGGGTGGATACTCGTTCGAAGAGGAGCTGTTAGAAGAGGCGGAAAACTGGATCAACGGGAGAAAAACGAGCGAGCTGTTTCTTGCATGGGAGGTGCCAAGAAACAGGGGGGTTTACGTTAAGGACATGGAAAAAGGAGGGGAATGGCGATCGTTAAATCAACAAAACGGGGAGGTGGCTATGGAGTTGGAAGCTGAAGTTTTTGCTGCCCTTTTGAGTGAATTGTTGCTAGATATCTCATCTAAGGCCACAATATCACTGTAACTTAGAGGGGTTTGATTAAAGATTGGTGAAGATGGAGATGCAGTAATAAATATGGGGATAACTCGAGGTTGTTTCCGTCATTCTGATGCCATCGATCGTCGGTCGAAGATGGCTGGAATGACTAAGGCCACCTTGAGCTTCTGGATTTTTGTTCTCTGTTAGTAGGAGAAAAAATGGTGCAGTTGTGAGAGTTTTGGGGGGAATGGGAATGATGACTTATTAGTAGCTTTCTTCTCCATTTATTTTCTCAAGGTTTTGGCATTGTAACTTGTTTTCAACCTCCAGTTGACTTATTACTTACTAGTGACTAATTTCTTGGATTAATTGTTCTAATCTTGATTTACATGGTTGTAGAAGCTTGCAAGTAAAATATATACATATATATATATATATATATATGCTAATTCTTCAATATTTTCAACTTGTTTGTAAATAATAGTGTTCATCAGTTAAGATTTCAACATATAGGTCAAGCATTTTGAGCATATGAGTTCTTGAAATCAGGCAAAATTGTATTTTTAATCTGGCAAATTAGGTGCATTTTCTTCTTACACTTTATTGGATTTTACTGGGTTTAAACAGTTCAATTAAGCTCCTAATCATGATTGACCAAAAACAAGTTTAGGTGTTGGTCGCCAAACGCCTTCATCACCATAATTTCAAAAGTGATTAGTCTGTTCATTTGTGTTCTTTTTCTTTCTCTTATGTCAAAATTTATGAGAGTTGGCCATGTGATAATCATGCATCCCTTGATTAAATCTACAAAATTGCATTTTTGTCCTATAAATAGATCTATTCCAGATAAATAATAACAATTGTAGGCACTAAAAGTGTTAAAGGGATCTTAATAATGCGAACGCGATACAGGATCATGTGCTAAATTAATCTTATTATTCTGTTTGATCTCATAATCTGATTTTATTCTCTATAAAATGAAAAGAAAAAAAAAACATTAAAAAAAATTAGAACTAGTGTTTAACTAATTTGACCTGGATTCAACACTGAGATTCCATCATATTTAAGTTGTCCCAATCAGTAGGATACAGATTTTGTTTCAAGTACCAAGTTATTTTGCGCTACTTACCTATTAATGATCATCTTTTCTAAAACATAGTGTAGATCAGTGAATTTTCTTTTCATCTTCATTTCGACTTAAGGATTGAAATACATGAGAAATCCCAAAATACTTCAAACCCCATACATTTCTCTTTTTTTTCGAAAAAAAAGGAAGCTATGGTTTAGCTGAACCCAGGCTGAAACACCATGAACTGTGTTCTGGGCAATGCACCAAATAGAACGGCTACGACAGACACGTTTTCTGCTCTTCTCAAAACAGAGTAACATTTTCGTTAGTAAAAGACCTCCTCGGTTCCAATATGCAGTATGCTACAAGTTGAAACCTCATCTAGTCACTCAGTAACAGCACTCACAAGACGTTAGCTCCGTTCACCAAGCTCGTAATAGTGTCCAAGTTCTTGGCCAACTCAACAGCAGCTCCAACATAAGTATGGGGCGTCAAAGTTAAGAGATGAGACTTGGCTTCAACTGGGATATCGAGACGTTCAATGAACTCTCTTATGCTTTCTCTAGTCACTGCTCTTCCTCTAGTCAGCTCCTTCAATTTCTCATATGGCTCTGGAACACCATATCTTCGCATTACCTATATAGATAGAATAGACACTGTAAATAAACTCTTAACAATAGCGCTTATCATTCTGGGAACTATTTATGAATACAAAATCTGTAATATTTTTTGTGTTGAGTAAAATCTAATTTTCACATGAGAGAAAAACGGATTGGAGAGAGCCAGAAGCAAAAAGTAGCAAGCTCATTTTCCATGAATCACAAGGTGTCGTTAATATAAATCTATACGGTATTTCAAGTTCTATCATTGCAAAGCAACCAAAACAGAAGTACGGCACTGCCGAAAGTCACCCAAAAAATTTCCACATTACTGAGATAACACGAGATCAAAACATATTAGACAGAAGTCACGTACAGTTTGTATTGGCTCGGCTAGCACCTCCCATGAGTGGTCCAAGTCGGCAATCAAGGAAGCTTCATTGACCTGTATGAAATAATAACAAATGAAGATGGTGATATTCCACATGGTAATTAATGTAAAACAACACACAGTGCTCCATCCACTTGGAAATTTTTCCTCACATCAGAAAACATAATGACAATCTGATCTAAGTTCTCAAGTATGTCATCCAATGTCCTATCCTGAAGGGACGGAAACAGAAAGGAAGTGGAAGTTCTTTCTAAAGGATACCTCAGATAATATAAAAAATACATTTGTCAGAAGTAGCACTTAGAATGCTATTGGGTTCACAATTTTGCTCCAACATTTTCACCTCGCTAAAGTGCTAGCATTAGGTTTCCACAACAATTAGCTGACAATACATCTACCAATCAGAATTTAGTGACTAATTTATTTGGGCTCTGATTTTATTCAACCTATTTAATTTATCTAAAACAAAATATCTAGTAAGAAAGCATAGCTGATCACACCAAGCAAAACTACTTATCTTTTGATATCCATTTGAGGTTTTCCTAGGTAGGATCATTCCGAAATACCTTTGACACAAATGTAACACTAAGTAGTTTCTAATGCAAGTTAGAAAGAAATTGCAGGAAATATTTATACAAGTCATCCAAGTTATATTTCTTACCTGAAGCTTAGCAATTCCCTGCAATGCACTTTTGTACGCAAGAAGAGAATGTCCTAATCCTACACCCATGTTCCTTAGAACAGTTGAATCAGTCAAGTCTCGCTGCAATAACAAACCATAACAAAGATTATTAAGATTTTGAAATGCATAGGGATGAGATAGAGCTTACATGCTAAAGTTGAGAGAAAAAAAACTATCAAAAAGAAGCAGGCTCATGTGTTTCATATGAGATACAACTTCAAACTAGATGAAGGCAATATAAGCTCATGCATGCTGATAGGAGACTCAGCAGTTTCAAATTGTAGGGGAAGTGTATGCAAACCTGCCAGCGGGAAATAGGCAACTTCGTGCTTAAATGGGATAAGCCGCCATTTGCAATTCCACAGTTGCCTTCACTATTTTCAAAGTCAATTGGATTAACTTTGTGAGGCATTGTTGATGACCCAATCTCACCAGCCTTAGTTATCTGCTTATATTTGAGAATGCATTATGGTCTTCCACATTAAAAGAAGCATATTAATCATCCACCAATATATGTTCATCTCACCTGCTTGAAGTGACCCAAAGAAATGTATCCCCAAACATCTCTGTCAAAGTCAACTAAAATGTTGTTGAACTGGATGATGGAATTAAAAAGCCTGGCCATGTAGTCATGAGGCTCAATCTGTTTTAGAAAGCCAATAGTTAAAATAAATTAGTAGAGACATTAAAGGAGTACTGTGTTCTGGCAAAACTGCCTACCTGATTAAAAATATCAAACATCCATCCCATCTAGATTTCAGGGGTACAATAAAGGCAAGAACACATTTGGTTCAAGAGCACGATCTCATACATGGTTTGTAGAAGATTTTTATGGTTATCTAATAGCCTGACAGATGAATTAAGAATTGATTAAAATAACTTAGTTCCAGACAGAAATAGAAATGCAAAAGTGAGCTTCAGCAGTTCCTGGGTCAATAGCTTAATTACTCCATGAGATGATCAAAAAATGCCCGGCTAGATATACAAATATGACTTTGAAGTCCTATCATATGAAAATAGGCCATTTATGTAATCAAGAGAAAATTTACTTCTAATTGACATACCTGAGTCACATACGGATTGAAACTTATTCCAAGAGATGTCACAAACTCCTCTGCAATTTGTGGCCAATTAACATCAGGATACGCAACAAGATGAGCATTATAGTTTCCAACAGCTCCAGCAAACTTTCCCAAAATTTCAGTTTGAGATAATTCCTTTCTTTCTCTACTTAACCGGTAAGCAAATATTGCCATTTCCTTCCCTAAGGTTGTGGGTGAAGCTGGCTACAAATCATGAAAACATTCAAGAAGTGGATTGAGAACTTTTAATAGTCATGATTCAATCTGTAAAATCACAAAATTGTTAACCGCTCTTCAATATATGCTTATTGGAGTAAACAAAATGATCTTAAAATCCTAACACCTAATGGTGCAATGTTGCAAAATAAACTAGTTTCATATGGCAGTTTTGTCACTTATGTCTACCTGATGAGTAGGACATGAGTAAATAAAGAGACATGAATATGAAAGCAATGGCACATGAGGTACTGCTGTGTGTGGCTGTGTGAGCTTATCCTTAAGTGTGAGAGCAGAGAAAGATGATCTCAAGTCAAAAGTAAAATCACATTTTTGCACCCAAAGTTATTTACCTGCCCATGAGTTCGAGAAAGCATGGGAATGGAAGCATTTGCAGTGGCCATGTTACATATTGCTGTGATCAATTTGTCCATGACAGGTAGTATGACTTTGTTGAGAGCTTCTTTCAGCATCAAAGCATGAGCCAGATTGTTAATATCCTCAGATGTGCATGCGAAATGGAAAAACTCAAGCACCTATAATGGAATGGATTGTTGTTGATAGATAATGAGATTTCCAGAAGTAAAGCATATAAGAATGTAGGGGAAAAAGAAGACATCCTGGCAAAAAAATACATGCTCCAAAGAATACTCTAATCCCCAACACAATTTCCAGCTATTAGCCTTAAGTCAAATTGTAGTCTTTTCCCAAATATTCAATTCATCAAGAACTCCAAGTACAGACATAAGTACCTTAGATATCTCCGGATGTGACTGGCATCTTTGTTTCAGGAAATATTCTACAGCCTTCACGTCATGGTTAGTCACTCTCTCAATTTTCTTCACTTCCAAGGCGTCGTCCATGTTAAATTGATCACTTAAGTTTTGGAGATAAGTCTCAGCTTCTGCAGAGAACCTTGGGACCTCAGGGATTTCAGGAATTTGGGAAAGCTTCAGCAACCACTTAATCTGATGAAGGATATACATATATAATCATGAGAACATTAAAGATGATTAAAGTGGATGAAAATAGCCACACACTCTAAAGCAGGACTGTATACAAACAGCAGGTAACAAAAATTAGTAATATACTTCAGTTAATCAGCCAAACAATGATCCAGAAGAGCTTGATACTGCTTACACTTAATTGTTAGCATGTTCATCAGGAAACTACCACCCACATTTACTTTCTTCGGTGAAATTTTCTATCCAACTCACACAAATGACTGATAAACTAATGGCAGTCAGTGGAAAAGCACTGATCCAAAAAATATATTTCTTTGTTGTGTTTTATCATAATTGATAATCCAACATAGACAACACCTAGTAAATGATTTTTTGGGAACATAATGAGACTTGAATTATGTGTAGCAAAAATGCAGGCAGGGGAAACCAGAGCAGTGAGATGATTTCTTCCACCATTTTAAGACCCAAACGGCATTATTTTGATTTCAGAAGAGTATACATACTTCAATCATTTTGCGTACCTAAAATAATAGAAAAGAGTAGGACAAAATTAAAAAATTATCAACAACCATGAAAACAAAATCACCAAAGCCTCTTCAGCACCAAGCACAAAAGATGTTTAGTCTGAGAAATACCTCTACTAAAACTCGAAATTTAATGAGCCCAAATTCGCTCATAAAAGGTGCCAAGTCCTTCACTTTACCCCAATATCGGCCATCCAATGGGCACAAAGCTGTCAAACTGGAAAGCTCAACATCCATTGAGTAATCAGCAGCAGACATCGTGTTTACCTGGGAAACAGGATTTAATTCAATCAAGGAAACAATCTGACATCCACATTGATTTCAAAGATTCAGTGAGGACTAGAGCTGCCAACAAGATGATTCCCCTTTCTTCAAATGTTCAGAAATTATGATATAATCATTTCTAACATCATTGTACACCTTCAAAGACCGACGCTAAAGCGCGAACAAAGCCCAACAGAGCAAAGTTTCAGCACAAACCATCCTCTTGCTCTCTGCTACGCCAAACCAACCTTTCTCTCACACGAGAATAAACCTCATACAATCATGTTATCAAGAGAAGAGAACAAATAAGCATTTTACCTGAAAATTCACTAAAAAAATTCCAATATCCAACACAAAGTTAAACAAAATAAACCATGAAATTCAACCAACCCAACAATCATTAAACTAGTTGCATACATCATATAAGTTAAATAAAATAGCTACCTTCGATACGGACTCCGCACTGATGCTATTCTCCTTAATAGATGCTTTGCAAATTGGACTCTGGTGAGCGCGAAAGGAAGCATATGAGTAGGCGCGGCTGCTGTAAAGATTCCGAGCTTTTATATGGGTCGATGGGGTGAGACACGGCGTCGTGCTTTTTACATTCAGACCTCCGACGCCAGCTCCCAGTTCCATTCCCACAGCTGAGGATAGAGTCTCCGGCTGGCGGCGCGTGGGGGTTTGAAGTGGTGTGGTAGAAGAAGAGCGGAAGACGAAGGGACTCAGCTGGTACTGGTAGTGGTTGGGGTTTCCAACACGAATTTATTTTTAATATTAGGAAATTAAAAAATAAATAAATAAAGAAATCCATCGTGTAATTATGTTAAAATAACTAAATTTAACAAAAATAATTTATGGTATTTTGATTTAAAATATTTAATTAATTACATAAACATTTATTATAGTTAAATTTTAAATCAAGCCTGTGAATTAGAACTACAAATCAAGCCTATAAATCATGTAACATTAATCTATACTAATATAAAAAAAAAATCCCTTATACACTCACAAATGGAAGTTACGTGACACTCGTCGCACCATTTTTTTTAAAATGCCAAAATTATTCTTTATTATCTACTCTATCTATATCTTCTATATTTATATCTAAACTATATAAAAAAGAAAATACCTTTGAACTAATAATATAACTAACTTATTCAAGCTATTAAATATTTTTTAACTAATAAATTAATTTCTTTTTTTTCTTTTTTCTTTCTTTTAGAATTTAATATATTGATTTATATGTTTTACTCTTATATAATATATTTTAAAATATAAAAATTTATTTATTATATGCACGCAGAGACGGCGTGCCACAATGATTAGTTTTTATTAAAGTAAAGGGTTAATATACTTTACTCCTGAAATATTCTCCCCGTAAACTAACAAAGGTAACAATTACCTCTGGTTAGACGCAATTGCCTCTCAATAGTTATATTATTTTAATATATATTAGTATTTTATATGTTAAATTATCACTAAATTATTTTTTAACAAATAAAAAGAATTTTTAATAACCAAAGAACTTAAATTAAAAGTGAAATATAAGTAATATATATATATATATATATAGATCCACAAAAAATATAATATCTCAAGAATTCATATATATTTTTGAAAAGAAATTAACAATATATATATATATATATAGGCTTAACGAAAAGTTTAATTTAAAAAAAAAAGATTAATAAATATTGTTATATTTTTAAAACAAAATATATTTAAAAACGGATATGTAATTACTTATCTTTATTTGAAAAATTAAATAATGAATAACTTAATTTTATTACTAAATTAATAAAATCTTATATATTAAATTTTTGTTATTAACTTATTATACTCATTCATTACTTAACTTTGAGCATGTAAAATAGTTCAAATTATAAAACAAATACCCAAACAAAAAACTTAGTTCAAATTGTAAAATAAATATACAAAAAAAAGTTTAAATTAAGTAATGAATGAGTACGATTAAACAACAAAAAACTTTCATGTAAAACTTTTTGTTAATTTGATAATAAAATTAAGTTATAAACTAGTAAAATTTTTAGATGCAAATGAGTAATTACATATTCATTTTTCAAATATATATATATATATACATTAAATATGATAAAGTATTTAACATTTTGGTCTTATTGGAATTATAATATACTACATTCTGTTTATCTAATTGTGAAATATGTTTTGGTAGTTTATGAGAAATAACCTATTTGAATTCTGCGAATAGCCATCTCGTTTGTTGGGTTCATATCAACGGTCAGAAATTACCTTTTTCATTTTGGCTCCCACATAAACACTTGAAAAATTTCAATTACTTGCATATTATTTGTATCCCTTTCTTGTTTTGTAATTTTTCAAAAAGAGAGAAGTTTTTGTTCGTCAATGTAATCATTGATTTGTCTACCACTTATTACCAAATATAATATACATGAATTCTTTTTTGTGCTTTACTTTTTATAGGATGAATAGGGTCAATGTCTAGGGTATTTGGGGCTACCAACATATTATGGTTGAGATTGTTTTTACTTTGTACTTATTTTGTACTGTTTTCCAGCGTTGCCAAAATCAATATCGTGCCTCATTTTCACTGGTACACATCGAGAAAGAATGCATCATAGGATTCAAATCAGGTGAAACATCTAATCCAAATTATTGATATTAGTGATGTCAAATGTATGGGTGATTTGCGCATGTCCCAAAACGCATTTGGTCGACATCAACTATTGAAAACTGCAGGTGGTCTCCAAGGGACGAGACATGTATCTACTACTGAATAAGTAGCCGTATTCTTGAGTGTAATTGCCCACTACAAGAAAAATTAGGCATGACTTCATACGTTCCGATCGCATGATAAGTGGACATTTTCACTCTATTTTGAAAGTTGTGCTATGTTTAAATTCGATTTTGTTGGCATGTCTAGTTCTAGTTGGGGACGAATGTCAAGATCCACATGCCGATGATTAAGGTAATGTTTAGTCGTTCATTAAAATATACGACCATTTAATAACTTCAGAGAGTCAGCTTCGTACTTATACATAATCATTGCTTTTGTATTTATTAATTTATTTAATAGGGAAATTTAGGAGCTTTGGATGAACACATATAGAGGTACGGGTTGCTAACTCTGATAAGGGCGTTACTGAAGCTAAAAGGGGCAAATTTATGTTAATGTGCATGGTCTATGCAATATGAAAGATAAGTTTATATATGTTTTAAGTGGGTGGGAAGGATGCACTACCAATGCCGTGTATAATTGCGAGATGTTGTATATCGATCTATTGGTGTAAAAGTTTCAACAGGTATATTATCATCTCATGTATGGATTATTTTATTGATACATATACATTTCATAGAAATACTATATATCAATTTGTTTTGCTACCTATGTTCCTTTGTAGGCAATACTACTTGTGCTATAATGGATACACTAATATGGAAGGATTTCCAACCCCATATTGGGTGTTTAGGTACCACTTGAGGGAATGGCAACGTGACACGGGAGGATCCCAATCTCCACGCAAGTTGTTTAACTTGAGGCACGCTTCGATCTAAACGTGATAGAACAAACATTTGGGTTGTTGAAAACCCATTAGGGGGATTCTACGAAGCCCTTCATACTATCCTATCAAAGTACAAAACTATATTATTATAGCATGTTGTCTGCTACACAATTTCAGGAGTATGGACATGCCGATGATCCACTTGAACTTGAACTCTAGGGTGTGAGGACACCTCAAATGATCCTGAACTAGATTTCGTGTTTACCCTTGATTCGACTCCTAAATGGATATCTTGGTATGATGAGTTGGCTACCAATATATATATATATATACAAAGAGGTTAAGCCATTTGATTGTTTGGAAGGGTTTGGGAATGTAGTCTTTTTCCCGGTTATATAATAAAGTTCGAAGGCTATATTATAATATCTTGTCTTTTGTGATAATGTTTGATTTGTAGTTTTACCCATTCTATAACTCTTGACAATATTCTTATTAATGAGTTTGAGTATATTCTATGTTTGTAGTAAACCCGTTTTATTACTTATTATACGTGTTGAATTAATACGTACATAACTATGTGGAACAGTGGAAGTTGTATATATAGTTCTCATGTTATGTTTCTTACTTGTTTCAGATGAACCTGTATGACGCATTGTTGGGGCAAAGTAGACAAGGCAAGCACCCAACGAACTTGGACACAACGGGGAAGAAAAGTCCCCGTGAATGCACTGCGGAGTTCAACTTATAAATTAAAATATTTTAGAATTATTATGTATTTTTCTTTTATTATTCAACAAACTTTCGAAAGACTAATTGTTCCAAGGATAAAGTTTAATAATAATGTGTTTTGAGATCCTCAGATTAGTATGGTCCTTGACCACACATAAATTATTCTTCAATTTTGCTGTCAAATAAAAAAAAAGGATTAAAATGGTATTTTCGCAACACAATACATTTATAATAGAGAACCAAATAACAATTTCATACTTCAACATAAAGTTTAGGGTTGGCAATTTCAACCTGGACCAGGAAAACCCGCCCCCCATGGGGCGGTCTAGGACGTCATTTTCCAAGTTTGGGGCGGGTTCAGGGTAGGTTTTAGTAGCCCTAGCCGGGTCTGGGGCGAGGGATGGGACCTGCTCCAACCCCGGCCTGGCCCCGGACCTGCTCATTTTTTTATTAAATATTATTAATATATAATATATTATAAATAAAAAATTATAGTATTATATATATTTGAATTCTAAATAATTTTTGCATGTACCCAACTTTATATAAAATACCAAAAATAAAAAATTAGTTGATAAGAAATTTAATAATTTAGATGAACGTATTTTTTGTTTTCCAATTCATTAGATTGAAAATTATATTAAAGTATTTAAATCTAAACTGATATTATTTATTAAAAAAATATTAATTTAATGTATTCTTTGTATAATATAATTCATTGACATTTGTAAATCGTAAAATGATATTACTTGATGAAAAGATCAATAATTTAGACGAACGTATACTTTGTTTATCCAATTCATTTTAAATTGAAAACTATATTAAGGTATTAAATATTTGTACATATTTTTGTATAGTTATTAATATTAATTAAAAAATAAATATAAATTATTTTTTAAAAGTTGTTAACCTCATTACATACAAAAAAAAAAAAAAATTTTAATTTATTGTTATAAATATAAACTAGTAATTAGTTTGGTAGTAATATAGTTAGTAAAATATACTGAAAAATAAAATAAAATTCATACTGAATAATTTAATATTGTAGAAAAGTATCTATTATTGAAATAATACAATTGAAATACATAAAAATATTTTATAGTTGAGATTGATATATACGCAATATGTAATAACTAATAAATTTGTATATTTATAAATGTTAGTATTACATTGATGTAACTTTCATCTTATATTGTTGAACAATATGAGTTAATCTGACCTTAAAATTCATATCAAATCATTAGATATGTTCAAACTTACAGAAAAATATGTTTGGTAAAGTTTTAGACTTATTGAGTATATGGATATCGAGATATCGTACTCGAAATATAAAAGTAATCATTCAAGACGGTGTATCGTTCAATCAGGCCATGTGATTTTAAATCACATCGTCCGATATGATCTAATGGACATAGTCTTATATATATTTAATTTGGTATGAATCGATTTCCCGAATTTTAAAATATGTAATTATTGATTAAGCTTTTTGATCTTATTATATATATATAAAATAACAATAAAAATAATTAAAAGTTTTCAACCATCATCATTATTATTATTATTATTATCATCATTATCTTTAGATTAATTCATAGGAATCACAAAATTTTGACATAGATTTAGAAGTAATAAAATATATTATATAATACATACTATGTATCTTGATATAAATATAAAACTTAGAAATAGATATAAAAATGTAATTGTATAATATAATTGTATTCTTTGTATAAAAATATTAATTTATTGTATTCTCTATATAATATAATTTTTATTAACTAAAATAATAAAAGAAGTAATAGTTTAAAAAAAACAATTAAAATGTTCTTTTCAAAAAAATAAAAAATCAATTAAAATGTTAATGAAAACTAAAAAAGAAAAGACTCAATTAAAATCAAAAGACGCTTAAAGTCAAAACCCTCAAAGGCTCTCAAACCCTCACCTCACGGCCTCACCCAATCACCAGACTCACCCTCAACCCTGAAGCTGCTGAAGCTGCTGAAGCTCTCCGTCGATCGACGTGAAAGCCTGCCGTAGCTCTCCTCAAAGCTCGACGATGCCGCAACTCTCCTCAAAGCTCGACGATGCCGCAACTCTCCTCAAAGCTCGTCGTCACTCGTCGTCGATCATCGTGAAAGCCCGTCGCAGCTCAGCTCGTTGTCGCTCTCCTCAAAACTCAAGAAGCTCGCCGTCGATCTCCTTTGCTCGCCGTCGATTGACCAGGTTTGATGCTAAATTTAGTAATTATTTTCACTAAATTTTCACTAAATCTTCACCAAATTCGGAGTAATTATTTTCACCTAATTAAATCTGCAATACAACTTGTAAAAAAGAGAGGTTTGATAATTCGAAAGTTTTGACTATTTTCATAAAGATAGCGTAAAATTAGTGTCACATTTTCATTCAAGAGTACTCTTAAAGAGACTTCTCATAAGTTTGAAACATTATCCGTAGACATCCGGAAATAATAATAGTAACATCCAGAGGAGCATGTAAAAAGGAAATGGTGAATATCTTTTATGATAAGCAAATCTTATGATGGACCAAGCTATCAAATGTCACTTTTCAGTATGTCCTAACATCCTAATGAAATTAATCAAAATTTGAACTAAGAAATTTTTGCTTCAAGCACTATAAAACATATCTTAGTTCTTTATGTTCAAGCACCGAGTAAAAATAGGTCTGCTCTTACTCTATTTTCTTGTTTCCAGTTCTGTCTAGTTAGTATGTCAATGTACATTCTTAATTGTTGTAGTTAATGTCTAATTATTGTTTGATAGATGGAATCTCAATCGGAAGATACTTCTCAACCATTATTAGAGAAAGCAATAATGTTACAGAAAGTAATACATAAATGAAAATGAGTAAAGATATTCCAGACAAAGTTGAGATTGAGGAAACATCTGAAGACAATAGTAAGAGGAAGTGAATGTCTGAGGCATGGAACCACTTCAAAAGAGTTTTGAAGGTATTCAATTTGCGGAGTGTAATTATTGTAAAGCTCGCCTCAAAGCTCCAACTGGTTATGGCACAACTCATTTGCACGAACATTATGAGAAGTTTGTAAAAAATGGCCTAGAAAAATAGATATCCATCAAAGTTTTCTGAAGGCAAATCAAAAAGTTAGTGGTGGCCAAGAGTTGGGAACACATATCTTCAATCAAGAAGAGGCGAGATGTGAGCTTGCTTCGATGGTATTTTACATGATTATCCACTTAGTATGGTTGATCATATTGGTTTTAGAAGATATTCTACTTGTCTTCAGCCTTGTTTTAACAGGATCTCAAAAATACTCTGAAGGGTGATATTTTAAAGATTTACAAAGATGAGAGGACGAGATATTACAACTTGCTGGGGAAGTTTAAGTTCGCATTGCCATCACAACTGACATGTGGACTTCAAGTAACAACAAAGGTTTTATGGCAGTGACTGGACATTTTATTGATGACAATTAAACATTACAGAATTGCATTTTGAGGTATTTTTTTAAATTTACGTTTGGATATATTAGATTTATGTACTTTGATATGTATTATAATGTATTATATATGTTTTTTTATAGGTTTTCATATGTTCCAGCTCCACATACAGTAGAAGTGTTAGCTGATGCGCTTGTTGAGACATTAATGGATTGGAATATCGATCGTAAAGTGTCAACAATCACGATCGATAATTGCACAACAAATGATGCCATGATCAATCATCTCCTACAAAAGCTTCCCACGAAAGATATGTCTTTTGATGGAAAGGTACTTCACATGCGTTATTGTGCTCACATTCTTAATTTGATTGTGAAGGATGGGTTGGATATTATTGGTAGTTCAATTGAAAGAATACGTGATAGTATTGTATATTGGATTGCTTCACCTAGTAAAGTAGAAAAGTTTGAGGAAACTGCTCGTCAAGTGCCTATAATTGCACCAAGAAATTATGTCGGATTGCAAGACTCGTTGGAACATTATTTGATGTTAGAAATGCTATTATCTACAAAGATGTGTTCCCACGTCTTTAATGTCCGAAAAAATTATAAAAGTCTACCAATTGAAAAGATTGGGTGAATGCAATTGAAATTTTGTGAAAGTTGAAACTTTTTCATGAGGTAACATAGATGTTTTCTGGACTGTTTATCTACTTAAAATTTTTATTTCAAAAAATTTATGATATCAAAGTGAATTAGATGAATGGGTGAAGAGCCCAATTACATTGATTCAAGATATGACTTTAAGCATGTTGAGGAAATATGATAAATATTGGGAGGTTTGTCATATTTTGATCGGAGTTGCTGCTGTTTTAGATCTTTGATACAAGATGTTTTTGGTTGAGTTTTCTTTCACAAAATCTATCATGAAAGTGCAAGGTTTAAGATTGATGAGGTTCGACAAAATTGCTATGATTTGTTGTTAGACCACCAATCTAGATGTTGTACTTTCAATGAGAATAGTTCAAGCATTGGCGGTTTGGAAAATACAATGTCATCTGATGTTCACAGTAATGTTAATGTGGATGAAAGTCTTGATGAGTTTGAACAATATGTAGTTTCAAAAACTTCTGGTGCTACTAACTTGTCCGCGACGTCGGAGTTGGACATGTATTTAGAAGAAAGTCTCTTACCAAGAGCTCGTGATTTTGATATCTTGAACTGGTGGAAGACAAATGGAGTTAAGTTTCCTATTTTGTAGAAGATGGCTAGAGATATTTTAGCTATTCCTGTTTCTACCGTTGCATCCGAGTCTGCATTTAGTAGTAGTGGGAAGTTGATTAGTTCTCATCGTAATAGGCTTCATCACCTACTGTGGAGGCATTGATGTGTTCTTGTCGTTGGTTGTGGAACGATGCAAATGGTAAGAAAATTGATTCATTTTTTTTATTACATGAAACTATAATAATTACTATACTTATTTTATTCTCTCTTCTTTTTTGTTTTTATTTCTAAGATACTTGTTCGATAAGTGATGGTATACAAACTTGTCTTTCAATACTTGATGAAGAAGATGACCAAGACGATCGTGATAGCAAGTAAAGAAGCATAATCAATGTATCACAGAGCATGGATATGTATTTAACTGTTTAAATTTCAAACTTGTTATTTTTTATGTCAGCTATGTGGATTTTGCTTGTAGCTTGTCTGATTGCATCCCTTGGAATTTCATATTTGTCCTTGAGAATTTTATTAATAGGTTATGTTTTATTATGATGGATTTTCTATTTTTATTTGTACATAATCATGAAATTTTTAATTTTTTGTGTTTAAGAAATGAAAAAGTAGTACAAAATATGCTATAATTGCCGTGTTGGGTTGGGGTTGTGATGGGGCAGGGTCGTGATGGGCCGGGGCCGGGTTTCTAACGTGGGGGGAGGGGTGGGGTGGGTTATGGGGCTTGTATAAACTTAATGGGGCGGGTCTCGGGTCTGGGCGGACCCATACCAGACCCGCCCATTGCCATCACTAATAAAGTTCATAGCATTAATTGAAAACCAAAACCAATATCTCAAAAGTTAACCTACCCTCATTGACACTTCTATCGTTGTCGCTTGCCTCGTCCTCACTTGACTCCTCGTCACTAAAGATTGTAACAATGCGATCACTTGATCATCTGCCCTTTCTGGGCCAAATATTGTCGAAAGGTAATTCTAGGTTGGTTCTCCTTCAAATCAATATACATTCGCAAATTCATTCTCCTGCAACCATGGAATGAGTTAATAAAAGTCATATTTTCTGGGTTGTAATATAGCAAACATAAATTGGCAGAAACATAGAAATTGCTAAGACAATTATTATAGCAGTGAGAGAGGTCAACATTCCAAATACATTCCCAATCTTCATCAGCTCCATGAATAAAGTTCTCCTCGGGGTCCTATTGGAAGCCGGGAGTTTGCAAAATGCCCTGAAATGTATTGTAGCCAAGCAGAAATGTTCCAACCTATTTTTGATTACGTTGTAGTGAAATTTCCATCCAAACCCACTATTAACAATGTTATGAGCTAGCATACGTAAGGGAGTGCATGTTTGGTGTACGCAACACTTGCTTGTGCATGTGGATAGCTTGGTGATACAGAGCTTGGATGAAGGCACTATCATGTTCTGTGATCAATGATACGCATAGAAATAACTTCGTTGAGGTTAGGGGGTGGCCACGGGAGGTCGTTCACTGGCGGCATGACGATTATTACGTCAACCATTTCACAAAGTTGGAGTAAAAGAAGAAAAAGAATGTGCTATTTAGAAATAGGTTTGTGTTAAGAAGCTGGAACTACACTGGTATAAATATACATAAATAAATGGAAAATGAAGAGGTGGTATACATGGTTCGATGCAATGCTGGTTTACTATCATATCCTATCATTGCAGCTATGATGAAGTAAAGGTTAAGGACTACTACGGATTATTAAACACCTAACCCTCTTCTGCACCATAATAACCCATTTTTTCAATGCTCCCCTCTGCACTTTAAGGCAATTTCTTGTTGCATTAGATAAAGGAAAGGATATATCATGGCTTGCAGCTTTATCCTTTTTTATTCTTGTGGCGTGGAGTTTTTAGCATGGACATGATTGTAGCTTAGAAGTTTTTGAATGGAACTAGCAATTGAAAAGCCCAAGAAAAATCTATTCTTGTTTTAAAAAGTCCTTGTGATGTCAAATAAGTAATATTATTATGAGATATACACTTGTGAGTAACAGTGGCTGTAGTTAGCCAGATTTCAAAAATACTATTAAATATACTTTTACATACATAAATGTGGTGCATTATTTGAAAATAAGATGGGTAATGCGGGCGATGTTTAAATAAATTGGCATAGGAATTATGTATTGCCATATGAATGATGAGTGTTGAATCCACAAAAACTATTTTTCTACTAAAACTTGTGAAAGTAGTGAGTAGAGTGAATCCAGAGAGATTGGTTTTAAATCAATTTCTGCAAAAGTAAAAAAAGAAAAAGAGAAGGAGTTTTGTTTAAAGTCTAAATCTAGAAAATAAAATAAATAAATAAATATGAGAAGAACATCATGCTTGATTCAACTATTGATCATGATGCAAAAATATAATAATTATTTATAATAGATAAATTAGTTATGGTCATCGGTACGACCTAATGACCTCACATTTCCTTACCTTATCGTGAGTCAAGGAATGTTTGTTGATTAATTCTCTAATGAGTAAACAACCCTGACAACGTCCTTAAGATTTGATTTACCAACAACATTAAGAACTAGAAATGTCAATTTTAACCAATAAATTCCTATGAGAATTATCTATATATAAAAAGAAACATTGAGGCTATCCACCTAAGTGTCACATAGGCGTAGATGTGGATAGCCCAACAAGCTCTATTCCGCCAAATGGAATTTAACAATTTTTTAGACAAAAAAATTACAAAAATAATAGTATTTATTCAAAGAATCTAATCAATACTATTTGTTCATATACTTTTTAAGTAAATTAAAAGATGTTTATCCAATATATGTGTATTTTTATCTCATAGATAATAGTCAAGTTTATTCACAAAGGAATTGCATTTGTTTAAAAATAATAAAATATAACTAAAAGTGCGTTTCTTTTAAATATAAAAATAAGTAAATAATCAATAAATATGTAAAATTAAAATTAACTAAAATACATTAACTAGATAATGATCAAGATAAAAAAATATTAAAACATAAGTAAAATATTAAAATATGATAATTGAATTTACAACAAATTAACTTGAACAAATTTCTAAATCTTTTGACAGAAATGTTAAAATATGATAATTGGATTCATAAAAAAATTAATTTGAACAAATTTCTAAATCTTTTGATAAAATTCAAAGATACACGGAATGTTTAAAAAAGTGAATAAGAGTTATGATATTATTATTTTGAAAAAATATTATTAGATGGATTCCTATGCACCGACTGAGACTATGAATTCTCCAATCGCTGGAAATTTTTCCTCTGAACCTAAGCCATCGGATATCTCCTCTTATTCTCAAGCTCACTCCACCAAACTGCATACCTTTGTCCAACAAGCCCCTTTGTCTGCCCAAGAAAAAGTGATCTGCACAAAAGTCCGCATTTATTATTCAAAAATAAACTCCTTCAATCTTCAAACCACTTTTATTTCCCTACCTGCCATCAAAATTGGAACCAAACTGATGTAAATTTCCCTCCTCTTGCTGACCAGTCCAAGAGAGGTTGCTTTCTTTAAGTTTTTCTACAGAGGATCTACAAAAATTTCATTGTCAGTGGAGGCGTACTTTGATCCTTCAAACTTTCACAATTCATACACTTATTCTTGATATAGCTTCAAGACTTGCGCATATGGAAAATGTCCCAACCAATTACGCATATTTACTTGGGGGAAGGTAATTATCTGCTCAATTTAAGAACCCAAAGAATTACTTCATAGCCCTTGCAGGTGACCCCTTGTTCTTGTTCAATTCGTATTTGTATATACACAATGGCAGCCTTTTCTTACCCCAATAAAGGAACCACCATCAAAGCTGTATTTGTGGATTCAACTACCAAATTCGCCGATTGAATACTAGGATAGATGCTTTATTTGCAATTGGACAAAAATTGGGTAGACCCATTAAAATTGATGGGCATACTTATAATCAATCTAAAGCGCGATTTGCAAGGTTATGTATTGAAGTAAATACATCCGATCTTTACCTCAAGCGACTCTTATTGATAACTATAAGCAAACCATTGTGTATGAGCTCAATTTAGCCTTTTGCTCTTTCTGTGGTATTATTGGTCATATAGCCTCAACGTGTCCTCATAAAGAACAGAGAGATCCTCAACATGATTTTGAACAGCTTGTATCTCACCCTTCAAAGAACATATCAGGGGAATCTCGTGGATTAGTATTAGGAAGAGTTTGGATTGGAGAATTGTAAGCAGTTGAAGGTGATCAAGAGGTATACATCAAAGAGGAGGAAATACACTACGAGATCATCAAGAACAGAGTTTTAAGCAGAGTGAAAACTATTTACAGGTTAAGGATTTGGAAACTTCACAAAGTCGATCTAAGTTGCAGAAATGGGTTCCAAAAGAATCTGTAAAACACCAGCAAGGTAAAAACACTACTATTCCCAATTCTAATACCTTCTCCAGATTAAATGAGGATTTAAATGATAATGAAGGTCAGCTATTACAGTCGACGGAGAAGGAACTTGCCTAACCATCAGAGGAGCAGGTTCAAATAAAGTTTAATGTGTGCAACAACCAAATTATTAGTAATTTAGAAGCTAATCATGGGACGAATTCTCATGGTAAGACAATAGTATAATGACATCTCCCATTATATCAACTTAGTCACCACAGGCAGTGGTTCAATCAATTCTATTAGATACCCACAATTTTGAATGCTCTGACCACGTGGCTGTGTTTGGAGACCAACATCAGGCTAACATGCAAGAGAATAAGCAATTGGAAGGGGAGACAAACTCCATACACCATCTTCAAGATACAAATTCTATCTCTACATTACCTAGAAAAGAGATTCAACAACAAGACATTTTTTAATCAAAATTTCACCACTCAGATACTTCAAACCCTTTCAACCAAATGCCCACCAATTCCAGTCCTCAACTAGAAAACCCATTAACAATGCCTTCAGCAGTTCTGTCCCAAAATTCACCATTCTCGCCTCCCAGAAACCCAATTACCAGGCAACTGAATCCTTGAATTTGAACTCCCCTTCCAATCAGAATCTTCAATCAAACCACCAAAATCGAAACATACTGGAAAACCAAAAAAGAGTGTGTTTGGATTTATTTTTGGACAATTCCCGAGATAAAACAAAACACACCTAATGTTTGTTTTATTATTTTTTACACCTTGTCTATGTATTTTTTGTTTTTGAATTTTTATGTATAATATATATATATTACACACTTACATATAAATATAATAAATGATTTTGACAATGACTAATTTTTTTTCAAAAATACAACATTTATATATATACATATTTAAATATAATAATAGAAATATGATTTGACAATGAATAGTGAGTTTTGTCTCCTAAATCAACATCAAACTACACATTTTTTTTTATTACAAAATCTAAACATACCATCTATATCCAACACACACTTATTTATCTCTATTTTTCTCTCTCTATCACCAAACCACCAAAACAAAACACTCCAAAACACAAAAACAGACACTATGAAATCTTCCTCCTCTAGCCCTCCCATCTCCAGTGACTTATTCCAGGAATCAAATGGGTCCAACGAGTTTCTCTTTCAAGCACTACATACAACTCCACATCTTTTCCTAAGCCCCTATACTCCACAAAACACCATCATAGAGGTATCATAGGAAAAAGAGACATTTCTCAAGGAAAGAGAGGTTCAATTTCGTATGTATCTACACCCTCTGGAAATAGATTTGCAAGCATTCCTCGAACCAGTCCCAAACCGATCGTGATAGTATAGGGAGTAAACCCCATTGGTTCATCTCGACCAACCTTATTGAACTTACTAAATCTATAAGGATCCTTAGCTGGAATTGTAGGGGTGCAGGGCGCTCAAAATTTTGCTGAGATCTTATCCATCGAGCTAATCCACACATTTTGATTATCTTGGATACTCGTATGCATGCTGATAGAGCTAATAGTGTGCTTCCTCATAGATACTGCAATTCTATCTTCAATAGGCTACTCTGGAGGTGCTGGAATTCAACTGACACGCATGTCAAACAAATTCAGCTTGCTGCTCGAATGGTGCACTTGGATATTGAGCATAGGAATGGAGACCACCTATTCCTCATGATTGCTCTGTATACTTATCCACAAGCAGTTCTACAAGACCAGGTATGGAATGAATTGTGTGAATTTCTGACCTAATTGGGCATAATAATGGATTATAATTGGTCATTGTAATGCTATCTTACATTAGGATGAAAAAATTGATGGTAATGATAATTTTCTTCCGCATAAAATACGTAAATTCTAGGGTGTGAACTATTGTAACATGATTGACTTTGGTTTTTCTGGACATAAATTTACATGGACAAATAAGCAATATGGTAGAAAATTTATCTATGAGCGCTTAGATAGAATTCTAGCTCATACGACATGGTGTAATTGTTTTCTTTTCGCTAAAGTGTTTCATTTGATTCAAGATAAGTGATATAATATAAAAGATAAGTCATTATTATATATCAAACCTTAACTACTTTGGCATTTGAATTTAAAATAATTTAAAAGTTAGGAAGTTTGTATCATTATAAATAGCTGTCTGCAGAAACAAATCACAAAAATAAATCACAGAGTTACGAATCTCTACCCTAGCATAGAGAATTCTCTCATTATTTCTATTCTTTCATTTTATTGAATGAGTACGCATAGGTACGTCGTATTTATTATTTTAGTTTGTCATTTTTTCTTCCACTTGATGATTTAATGAGATTATTTTTTAATTCCTTGAAATTTGTATTTTTATCAATGGTTATATGTGTGATTTTGTGATTTGCAGGAAACGAATGACAAATTGCATCTATATGTAGCAATGCACTGGAAATTGACACGTAGCAAGGCGACTAATAGTACAACTGATGGAATCATTGTTGCTTCTCTAAAATATAACCATCAATGAAAAAGTCAAACATTGAATACTTTCATAATATTAAATGGCTGAAATATTTGTATACTTGCACTTATCACGGTAAAGGATTCTATTAAGTATTTGGGACACACGAATTATGTATACATCTTTTTATATAATCATTTTTAATAATATATATATTATATATATTATATATATATATATATTATTGGTCTTTACACATGCAGCAAGAAGTTTCAAAAGTTTGGACTAGATTTGAAGACGAAAAAACTCGACTCTTCTATCTACACAAAATGAGCGCGCGAAAAAATTCAACAAGTTTTTAGAAGATTTATTTTTTATTTGATTTTTCACTATTTATGATGAACCTCATATACTAGTAGTTTAAACGAGATTTAATCTAATCAATATTATTTGTTTATCTATTTTTATAAGCTTGTAAAAAACATGTTTATCCAAAATATATGTATTTATCCAAATTAAAATTTCTTTGGTTCGAAATATTATTAATATAAATTCAGTTATTGTTCATTATATCCAATAATACAAAATTATAATATATTTTGCCAAAGATTTATCCATCACAAATTGCGCTACACATATAAAAGTTCATTTGCTTCGAGATATCACTGTAAATTTAGTTATTATTTATTATATCTAATAATACGAAATTATAATATGATTTTATTAAAGATTTCTCTAGCACAAATTACGCTACACTTGCACGATACTCTGTACTTAACTACATTAAAATAAGTGTCAATAAAGGATATTATCATGGCTATAATAATATTCAAAAAAAGAAAGAAAGAAAATAAAATTAATTTATCAATTAGTATAAAGTTTAAAAAGTAAATAAATTAACTATTCCGTCAATTAAATAATATTCTTGATTACTTTTTGTTTCACAAAATTTGGTACTTCTATGGATGGCAAAAGACACATGTCATTTAGATACAATTTCTCTATTGCACAATTTCTTAATGAAGAGCAATTAGCATTCTTACTCCGACTTTTGCGATTCTCCTTTGCAACTTTAGATACAATGGAGCAATGGTGCTGTTGTAGGAAGCGGATCGGTCGGGGAAGCGTAGCGGAAGCACGGAGAATTAAAAAATGATAAATCTAAAGTGAATTAATCCCGATCAAGGGGTGTACCCTTGATCTTTCCGGGGTGTTCAGTGTATAAAAATAAATACATAGGCCAAATAATTCACGAGAAAAAGACAAAAAGCGACAACGTAATAAATGTTTACCTTCGTCGTTTTCTCGTACGGCTACAACTTGTTTCCTTTCCTTCTCCGATCCGCTCACTTAGAGGGTTCAAGTGTAGAACCCCTCCAAAAACAAGTCTACACCACACCGTGGAAGCTGGATCTAACTCTCTTGCTAGAAAGGATTAGATACGATGGATGAAACCGAAACCGTTTTACACTATCGCTTAGTGCAAACGATTTCTTCTCGTTCTCAACTTGAATATAATTCAAGAACTCAAAATTATGGAAAAGGGGAGTAAACTTTCGTGGCTATAGCTACTCATGGGGAGATAAAGAGCCCTACGATGACATAGTGCTATTGCGTGTATAAAACACCTAGTTTTTTATACTTCTACACACGTAACATTTGGACCGGACTTATTTTAATTTGTCCAACAAATTAAATCAAGCCAAACAATAATCTATTGATTGTATTGTTTAACCCAATTAAAAATAGAAAACCCATGTTAATATTTAATCCAATTAAATATACACAGGCACAAATATACGCAATTAATAAATTCAATTTATTAATCAAGCATGTAGACATGTAAAATTTCATATTTAATTGAAAAATGAAAAGTGTAAAAATAATAGATTAATTATCAATTTTATTTGTATTTTAGAATTTACTAAATTAATTCCAAGTATAAATAGTCAATTTAATTATATTTTGATATATATTTTGTCATCGAATTAATGGCCGATAAGTGGCAAAATGAAGTGTTTTGGCCAATCAAATCATGCTTCGCAGTCAAAGATTCTAGCTAGTCAGACCGCGCCATGTAGAGCAATTGCATGTATGCGCCAATCAAATCAAGACAAATATTTGTGATATTTAGCTCTTTAAAAAATGAAAATATTAAAGAGATAATTTCAAATTGACCAATCTTGTCATACCAAAATATATGATGTAGTGATCTTTTAAATTAAATTATAAAGAGGTAATACAAAAGGTGTTCATGTGTATCACAACTCTGCCTTTCTAGCACCTATATAAAGGGAAGAACTCAAATAATTTCATTTATATAATTTTCAAAGTTTAAGAATATTCAAGGGCGTTCAAGGCGGAAATAGACTCTTTCATCGAAGGTGCACCACAAATTATAGCGTTTAATTCGGGATTATATGCACTAAATTTCTCCAATTAACGTTATAAATATTCAAATATCCTCTCAAGAAGATCCAAGTGGTGAATCCACTTCCAAATCAAGACTATATCGTTTAATTCGTGATTACATGCGTGAGCCCTCGAATGAACATTATAGAAATTCAAATTCAAGTCAATGGAAGATCTACAAGAAGATTTTACTTTTGAATTTGCCAAATGCATTCTTGCAGAGAAGAATGAGACGATCAACTAGAGATTATACCATTTTTACCTATCAAATATATATTTTTATTTATGATAATTTCTTGTGTTTTGATTTTCAAACACGACAAAATTAGCGATCACAAATTTTGACACACCCAGTGGGACAATCTTTACCTCTCATCTCTTCTCATTGCAAATCAACTTGAAAGGCTAATGGAGATGAAGAACAATCTTTCCAGCTCTCCAAATTTCAAATATCTAATGTCGAGTTTGGAAGCTTCTTCTCAACAAAACAATCATGTGGGGCAAGTAGAGATGGCATTATTGCATTACCTCTCAAGTTTTCACTTAAGTTGGGGGCAAAGCAAGAAGTTCAACTTGCGAAGAAAGATTTGCTCGATAATAATTTGATTCATTCATCGTCAACAAGTTCAAAAGCTGAAACTACAACAGTTATGATGGTGCAAACTACTTCATTGGAAGAACAAATCGCATCATAGACTGTTGCCATGGAAATCTATTGAAACATGTTCAAGCACGCGACGACCAGCTTAACAAACTCCACGACAAGTTTCAAAGTACCCCAACGTTAAATGAATTTGAAGAGCAAAATTTCTCATTTGAATGCAATACAAGTAAAGAAATTCCTGTCCTACCAATGATTTAATTCTGTTGAATATGTAACGAATACAGTGAATGAAGCAATAGCAAAAACATATGAAACTTGAGGTCAAGCTTCAAATCTTACGTAAAGCTTTACACCGAAAGGATTGAGCAACTAAGAATTCAGAAAACTACCAACCTCCAAAGTTTCAACAATTCAATGGTCATGGGGATCCTCGGGAACATATTGCTCACTTCTTGAAACATGCAACAATACTGAAATTGATGGAGATCTTTTAGTCAACCAGTTTATTTATCCCTGAAAGACGCTGTTTTTTTATTGGTAAATTGATCTTCAAGCAAATTCTATTGATAGTTGGGACGATTTACAAAATAAAATTTTCAATCACTTTTACATTGCTCGACGTACTGTTAGTGTAGGCACATTAATTTTGTACCCAATCAAATAATGACAAATATATAATATATTATTTACAATTATAATATTTTTCTATTTATATTTCAAAATTTGCTAAATTAATTCCGAGTATAATAGCCAATTTAATTGATATTTTAATATATATTTTGTTATCAAATCAATGACCGACAAGTGTCAAAATGAAGTATTTCGGCCAATCAAATAATGCTTCGCAGTCAAAGATTTCAGCCAATCAGACCGCACCATGTGGAGCAATTGCATGTACGCTCCAGTCAAATCAAGACAAATATTGGTTGTATTTATCTCTTTAAAAAATGCAAATATTAAAGAGATAATGTCAAATTGACCAATCATATTATTCCAAATATATGATGTATTTATTTCTTTAAATTAAATTTTAAAGAGATAATACAAAAGGTGTTCAAATAGATCACAACTCTACCTCTTTGACACCTATATAAAGGAGTCCTTACACCCTCGTTTGACACACAGAGCTCGAGAACGAAGAGCAAAGCAGAGAAAAATTGCAAATAATTCTCTCTAGGCGGTTGTTCAAAGCTCAAGCATATTCAAAGGCATTCAAGGCAAAGATCGAGTCTTCCATCAAAAGTGCCCACATTATAGCGTTTAATTCGGGATTATATGCACCAAATCCTCGAATTAATGTTATAAATATTCAAATATCCTCTCAAAAAGATCCAAGTGGTGACTCCACTTTCAAATCATCAAATTCCAGTCAAGACTATATCATTTAATTCGAGATTATATGCGAAAGCCCTCGAATTGACGTTATAGAAATTCAAATTCAAGGCAAAGGAGATCTACGTAGAGATTACCCTTTGAATTAGTGAAATTTGTCAAAGATATATTTTGGAGGGAATAATCAAGGAATATAATAGATATTGTATTCATATTGATATTTTAATCCAAATATTTTTATTTGTGATAATATATTTGTGTTTTGATTTTTCAGACACGATAAAATTAGCACTCATAAATTTTGGCACGCCTGGTGGGACAACTCCACCCTTCATCTCTTCCCTTCAGCAAAGAAGAAAAACATTCAAATGGATACTCAAGGAAAAGCTGTGAAGTCGGTAAATTCCAAACTCACCATATCAAAGTCTTCAAGCTCAAGTACCAAGAGTGTCGGTATTACTACAAGGAACATGTCGAAGAAGCTCAAAGAATCTTCCCAAGTGTCTCCTCGCACTGAGTACGTTGAGAAGAACTTGCACTTACCTAGCTATGCAGGCGAAAGTGATGCAAATAAATCTCCCCCGTCCTCTCCTCGCTCCGTGTCTAGCTACTCTTTCACAACAAATGTGGCTCCAGTTATGGTGACTAATGCTACAACCATAGAGGAACGACTTGTAAGTCTGATGAGAGCCATTGAGGGACTTACGAAGCATGTCTAAGAGCAAGATGCACAGATTGCTCGGTTAATCAACAAGATAGATAATGTTGACGCAAGTCATGTCATAGGGAAACAAGTTGAGGCTCATGATGAAGTAGAAGCGCCCACAAAGAAACATTATACTGAAAAGGATAAGTATGCCAAGGAGCTTCAAATTTCTTCTAACGGATTGATTCTTGTGGACCAACTAAAAGAATTCATTAAAGCAACCATCAGAAGCAAAATCGAGGGAAGCTCAAAGTCATCCTTACTTACTCCAAGCCTTACATTCCAAGGATCGACAACTTGAAGATGCCAATGGGTTATCAACCACCATAGTTTCAGCAATTTGATGGTAAAGGCAACCCTAAGCAGCCCGTAGCTCATTTCGTTGAAACATGTAACAACGCGGGAACTTATGGTGATCATTTAGTCAAGCATTCGATCGCTGAAAGGTAATGCATTTGATTGGTACACTGACTTGGAGGTTAGCTCAATTGTTGGATGGGAACAGCTAGAGCAAGAATTTCTCAATCGCTTCTACAGCCATCGGCGAACTGTCAGCATGGCTAAGCTTACAAATTCTCACCAATGGAAAGAAGAACAAGTCATTGATGATATCAATAGGTGGAGGAATCTAAGTCTTAATTGCAAAGATCAACGATCTGAAGCTTCTGCTATCGAGATGTTCATTCAAAGGATGCAGTGGGGACTTTGCTATATCCTCCAAGAAATCTTACCTAAATCCTTTGAAGAATTGGCCACTCGAGCACATGATATGGTGTTGAGTATGATAGCAAGTGGGGTTGAATGGCCACTTATCTAAGAGCTTCGCAGAACCAAGGAGAAACAAAAAGTAAAGAAATGGGGCAAGCTCTTTTCAAAAGCTCCAAGTAAAGAATCAATGACAGTGAACGTTGCGCTATTCAAGCTCTAAAGTACTGTAAAAGACAACGTTGCCCTAAGGAATAATGTTCCTTAAGAGAAGCCACAGAAGAAATTAACTCTGAAGGAAATGCAAGCAAGAGAATATCCATTTCTTGACTCCGATATTCTTGGGATATTTGATTACTTGTTGGAGGCTAACCTTATTGATCTGCCAGAAATGAAGTGACCCGAGGAAGCCGAACGAAAGGATGACCCAAAGTATTACAAATACCATTGCTTAGTTGGGCACGCAATACAAGGCTGCTTCGTGTTCAAGGACAAGGTTATGCAACTGTCTCGCCAAGGTAAGATCTCTCTTAAAGAGGATTCCGCCACGACAAATGCTATTACAATCGAGAGTGGACATATCGATGGCAACAAGGATTCATGTAATGCCATGCATGGGGATAATATCACAAGCAATGAGGATACACTATTCAAAAAGGAGGATTCATCTGATGCTGATGATTGCATGTCTATAATTACTTTCACTAACGAAGATCTACTTCTTTGGTCCAAACCTCATAATCGTCCCTTATTCGTTGTTGGATATGTACATGAGCAAAAAGTGAATAGAATATTGATTAATGGAGGATTTGTAGTCAATATCTTACCTCAATGAATTTTGAAAGAACTAGGAATCCTTATAGACGAACTCTCTAATAGCCGCCTCATGATCCAAGGTTTCAATCAAGGAGGACAAAGGGTTGTCGGCATTATAAGGATGCAATTGACTATGGAGGACATGGTGTCGAGCGCATTATTCCATGTCATAGACGCCAAGACTTCCTATAACATGCTTCTTGGTCGTCCCTGGTTACATGAAAATACAGTAGTTCCATCTACATGACATCAATGTTTTAAATATTGTCGCTACGGTATAGCGAAAAGGTGCTCGACGACAACAAACTTTTTGCAAAAACTAAGTCAAACTTTACTGATGTTAAGTACTATATTGAAGATACTAAAAAGGGAAATGAAGTATTGCCCTCCGAAGAGCCAAAGTCATGTAATAGTCATAACACAAGAAAGAATTATTCATCCACCCTCAAAGTTGAATTGTCAAAGGGTCTAACTTTACCATTGACTCAGATCAACATGAAGCAACCGACTAAGCCACCACTCAAGGGATTTGTGCCCTCAACCCAAGAAGAGGAAAGAGGACATGAGGCATTAGCTATAGACGAAAAGGGATTCGATCCCAAAGCCTTCAAGCTCCTTATTAAAGCCGAATACAATCCAAAGAAAAGCTCAGCCTTGGGAAACTTCCTCCTGAAGCCGCGCGGGCAAGAAACTTCATGGACTCAACGCTATCCAAATAATGCTAAAGGAGAAAGGACATGTAATTCAAGATTCTCGAGTAGGTCTGGGTTTTACTCCACCTAAGCTGTTCGCATCGCTATAAAGAGAATCAACAACAATTATGTTTCTAAAAGGTTTTCTTCAATTGAAGATCACAAGAGGGAAGAAAATTTGAGAGAATCTATCTTCAACAGACTTAGCCCCCATAGAAAAGCATTTAATGGAATAGCCAAAAGACAATCTGTCTTTGATAGGTTGGGTCCATGTAAAAGAGTGGGATATCAAAAGAAATGCGCGTTTAAGGTGGCGGTACGTCCGAAGAAAAACATCAAGTCTTCACATACACAAAAACTTAGAAGCTTGACCTTTCTAGAATGAAGTGCCAGACAACCTTAACCGTATCCATGGCAGAGTTTTGAAGGCTAAAGCGAAAACCGTGATCTTCATGCAAGTACAATCTGATGACGAGGATGATAAGGAAAGTGTAGCATCGTCTAATTACATTAGCAATAGTACTGAAGAAGACATTGCGCAAACTTAGCACATCACCTTAATTAAAGATGGTAAGGTTGAAGAAGAAGACACCGAAGATGCTCCTGCAGAACTTGAGGAGGGTATTAAAGCCACCATCGATGAATTGAAAGAAGTTAATCTAGGTGACATTGAAAACCCTCGACCAATTTACATAAGTGCTTCACTAACTCAGGAAGAAGAAGGAACTTATATTGCATTACTCCATGAATTTAAAGATGTATTTACATGGTCCTACAAGGAAATGCTCAGATTAAACCCAAAGGTAGTTGTACACCACCTATCAGTAAAGAAAGGAGCTCGCCCTGTCAAACAATGCTAGTGTAGATTTCGAACTGAGTTAATCCTGTTGATTGAAAGCGAAGTAAAAAAACTCATTGAATTCGGTTTCATCCGAGAGGTTAAGTATCCCATGTGGATTTCCAGCATTGTTCCTGTAAGAAAGAAGAATGGGCAAATTCGAGTATGTGTTGATTTCAGGAACCTAAATAATGCATGCCCCAAAGATGACTTCCTATTACCAATTGCTGAACTGATGATAGATACCACTATGGGCCATGAAGCTTTATCCTTCATTGATGGATCATCTGGATACAACCAAATACGTATGGCACCGGTGGACAGCATTTCACACTCGTAAAGGTATATATTGCTACAAAGTTATGCCTTTTTGGCTAAAGAATGCCAGCGCCACATATCAAAGGGCAATGCAAAGGATCTTCAATGATATGTTTCACAAGAATGTCGAATGCTACGTTGATGACTTGGTTGTAAAGTTAAAGAAGCGAGAGAATAATTTTCATGACTTGAGGAAAGTTTTTGAACGCTTGAGAAGATATCAACTAAAGATGAACCCTTCTAAATGTGCATTTGGAGTTACATCCGAGAAATTTCTTGGATTCATCATCTGCCGGCGGAGTATAAAAATTCAGCAAGCAAAGATTGATGCCATCTTGAGAATGCCAGAACCTCGAAACATCTACGAGCTCAAAATTTGCAAGGAAAGCTAGCATATCTCTGGAGGTTTATTTCAAACTTAACCGGTCGTTGTCAACCATTTAGTCATCTGATGAAGAAAGACGTATCATTTTAGTAGATTGAAGCCTGTGACAAAGCATTTAAAAGCATAAAGTTCTACTTAATGAAGCCTCCAGTCTTGGTTGCACCTGTTCCAGGGCGCCCTTTAATTCTTTACGTTGCTGCTCAGGAGCGCTCTATAGGAATCCTGTTTGCTCAGAAAAATGATGAAGGAAAGGAGAATGCTTTGTACTATTTGAGTAGGACGATGATGCCGAATGAGCTCAAATACTCGCCTATTGAAAAGTTATGCCTGGCACTCATTTTCTCAATCCAGAAGTTGAAGCATTATTTCCAATCTCATAGCATTCATCTGGTCTCAAAAGCTAACCCTTTGAAGTATGTCATGGAAAAACCAGTACTTTAGGATAGGCTTGCAAGATGGTACCTCCAACTGTAACAATTTGAAATCACATATGTTCCTCAAAAAGCCGTAAAAGGGCAAGTTTTAGTAGACTTTTTAGCTGATCATCCCATGCCTAACGAATGAGAGTTATCCGATGACTTGCCTGATGAAGATGTCCTCGTGATCGAAGTTACGCCTCCTTGAAATATGTACTTTGATGGAGCCTCCCATAAAGAAGGAGCCGACGCTGGAGTTGTATTTGTTACATCAAAAGGAGAAGTACTACTTTACTCCTTTACATTGACAGAGAATTGCTCAAACAATATTGCGGAATATCAAGCTCTAATCTTGGGATTAGAAATAGTTGTTGACGCAGAACAACTACCTCTCAAAGTATATGGAGATTTTCAACTAGTGGTCAATCAACTCCTTGGTCTCTATGAAGTCGACAAGCCTGAGTTGCTTCCATATCATAAATACGCAAAAAAACTGATGGGATGGCTAGGAGATGTAGAACTTGAAAATCTGCCGAGGAAAGACAACAAACAAGCTAATGACTTGGCAAAACTTGCTTCACACTTTCAATGACCAACAAAGAAACATGTATATCAATATGTAAGAGTTGGTCATACCACCAATCTTCAGTGATGATGAGGACGATACGTCCCAAGAAGAAGAAAATCAAGTCGCGGAGGTTTTTGAAGTTGAAAAAGAAGATTGGCGACAACCACTGGTTGACTACTTAAAATACGGGAAGCTACCCAATGATTTATGATGGAGGACTGACACCCGCCAACGAGCAACTTGTTTCATCTGTTACAAAGGCACGCTCTATAGACGATCATTTGATGGAATTTTCTTGCGCTGCCTAAGTGATGATAAAAAGATTCAAGCTATGGAAGAAGCCCATTCTGGAGTATGTGGTGCTCACCAATTAGGACCAAAGCTACATTTCCACATAAAGAGAATGTGTTATTATTGGTCTACTATGGTCAAAGATTGCATAGACTATGCAAAAAGATGTCAAGCTTGTCAATTCCACACCAATTTGATCCACTAACCACCTGAGCCGTTGCATCTTACCATTGCCTCATGGTCTTTCGATGCTTGGGGTTTAGATGTTACGGGGCCTTTGACTAAGTCCTCCAGAGGTCACTTGTATATTCTGACTGCAATAGATTATTTCTTTTAATGGGCTGAAGCTATACCTCTTAAACAAGTGAAGAAGGAGAATGTTGCTCACTTTATCCGCACTCACATCATTTACTGTTATGGAGTGCCTAGGTATATCATCACCGATAATGGAAAGCCCTTTTGCAACAGCCTGATAGACAAGTTATTTCAAAAATTTGGTTTTAAACAAAGAAATTCCTCTATGTATTATGTTGCTGCCAATGGTCTTGCTGAAGCATTTAACAAAACTTTGTGCAACCTACTGAAAAAAGTGGTGTCTAAGTCAAAGCGTGATTGACACGAGAGGATTGGAGAAGCTCTATGGGCATACAGGACAACTGTTAGAACACCTACTCAAGCAACTCCCTACGCACTAATTTATGGGGTAGAGGCAGTCCTTCCACTCGAGCAGCAAATTCCATTATTAAGGATAGCCATACAAGAAGGACTTATCGAGGAAACAAATGTTCAAATACGACCTGAAGAATTGGAAGCTCTTGATGAAAAGAGATTAGAAGCGCAACAAAGGCTCGAGTGTTACCAAACTCGATTATCTAGGGCGTCCAATAAGAAGGTGCGTCTACGTTCTTTTTAAGTTGGCGATTTAGTTCCTGCAGTGAGAAGACCTATAATCACAAACGCATCGAACGGGAAACAAATTTTTTGCCAAATTGGGATGGTCCATATATTGTCAAAGAAGCCTACACAAATGGTGCATATAAATTGGTCGCTGAAGATGATTTGAGAATTGACCCAATCAATGAGAAGTTTTCGGAACGATACTACGCTTGAAAAAAAAAACAAAACAAAAACAAAAACCAAAACAAAAAGAAAGAGAAAAAACAAACAAAAAAACTCCTGGCCCGCATGAGTATAAATTGTAACGGCCTTTCCTTTTCCAAACAAATATTTTGTACTTTGAACTACGTAATGACTTCATCCTCTTAATGAGGTACGTAGGGAGCTTAGACATTTCTAAGTTCAGTCATAACATATAAAATGTCTTTATTTTTCATATGAAGCTGTTGACATAGGAAATATTAAGCTATGCTCAAAGATAGAAGCAAGAAAAAAATAACATTTACGTAATCAAATTCAAAACATGGGGGCAAAATAGAAGAACGAAGAAAAAAAAAGAGAATGCAACAAGAGACAAAATCCTAAGCAAATCTCAAGCAAAAGGTTTAAAACTCTTCAAGTCTTCCTTGTGAAGGAAGCGGATCGGCCCGGGAAACGCGCGGAAGCGCGAAAAATAAAAAAACCGTAAAACATGCGACAATCAAAGAGATTAATTCTGATCAAGAGGTGTACCCTTGATCTTTCCCGGGCGTTCGGTGTATCAAATAATACATAGGCAACTATGCCTAACACTTAAGATGCGTTTACTCTACTGATCCGATCTAGGAAACCTATCCCTGATCGATTAATCGCTTTGGCCAAAGACTTTTAGAGTATAAACCATCTCAAGGTGCATGGGAAAACTCTCTGTCATATAATGACAGGGGACAGATCTTCTTTTGGAATCCACCGTCCTCGCTACATACTCCGACTGCACTAGATAAGGCTTATGATGACCAAACCTCACGACACAGCCACCGCTCGCCGTATCCAAGATACAGTCTTCGCATGCACGTGACTGCCATGATACCTCAAGTCAGAGGACTAATTCTCGTACTATCAGAACCGGGAATTCCAATCATACCGACCAAGCCTTAAGAGGCTTCCATATGACGATTCTCGCGAGTCACTTCAGTCAGTTGACTACCTTGCAAACTAACCCACTAAAACTGCACAGACGACCTACGTCTCCTGGCGACGAAACACGGCTGCAGTACTTAGTGCAAGACTCCATAGGATCCTCGATGCCCAATCTCGAGGTCCTCGACTTGGAACTTTCCAGACCGACCCTTAGGAGTTGATTTCGTAGCTGCCAAACTTATGCGCAGCCCAACTCCACTAGTTAACCTTTTGATCCGTGGGTATTTCATTGTGATATTGAAACCCCGTTCAATATCAGTTGTAAGCACAACGAAACATATTGCCATCTTGATGAATTCTTACCATATTCACCAATCTAATAATATTTGATAAAGATTGTCGAATGAAAAACAGCCAATCCAATTGGCTTTTGGTCACCCATTCCAACAATCTCCCACTTGACCATTAAGCCAATTACCCATATTGCTCAAAAACTTCTGAGCATGAGCAATCTACGATAGCGACTCGGTTTCGTGGGTCTACTTTATTTTCTGCTGGATCTATACGGTCCAACCGTGTATTTCTTTCACCATCGCTGCCTGCAGATGGTTGTTATCTAAGAATTTTCGCTGATCTTGTGATGAGATCTCGGGCCCATAAGGCTCTTGCCCTAGCCTTGTCGTTCGCCTCTAAGGCTACAACTGGCTCGACTATGCTAGGCACCACATCCATCAATGGATGTTGTTTTTCGATCCAACCACTTTCCTAGACTGACTTGTTAAAGTCGCCCCACATTCAACTTTTAAGATGGGGCGTTTGCTTGAAATCCCTCCAAGCTACCATGCCTACCATCAAGTCCGAACGTGATTATACTTTGAGGACTTATCCGTTATTCACATGAGTCTGGAAGCTAGTATCGCTTTAGCCTTCCAGAATTAACTCTCTACAAATCGTGTCAGACACACTTCTTTAATCCTTATTCATGTATTAAAGACTGTTCTTGACAACTGTCTATTTGCCAATTGGTGTATTTCCAATATACGTTGTGTTATGCCCTAAGCATACACAATATCAGGTCCAACACACCAAACCAACACTTTCGTGCTGTCTTCGGCTCAGACGTAGGGAATGTCCAAGACATCTGAGCTTTCTCATCAGTCAACCATGACTGAGTTTTGAATAGCTCGACCCTAATGTAGGAATCTAATTCCTTTTATGGAGAATTTCATGAACAACTTTATATGTGTCTTAGTGTTTCTCAACATCTTAACTTCATTCCAAATGGGAAAGACGTTTATACACTAAACACATTGGAACTCACACGAACTCCTACTGACGTTGGGTCATTTTATCAAATCATACTTTTAGATAAAAAATGAATATTCCAATTTTATGAAGTCTCAAACCTAGTTTGAACTTCTTAGTGAATCCTTAGGCTCTAAGCCATTTATTCCAAACGATGTCCAACATCGTTCCTCCTTATATCCTTTTGGATTAAAATCCAATTCCCATGAACAAATAAGGACTGGGATATGGTCAGTTAGAGATGTAGTTGATTACGAATGATGCATTTGAGAATTTATATGAAAACTTACTCCCACTATTTCCTTGACGTGTATAGGACCATCCTATTAACTCAAGTACTTTGTGGGACGAGAGTTTCATCATACAATAATGGCAAATCTGTTTCAGTGAAACACCAATCAAACAAAGTCCAACTTAGCTCGATTTCTTCCTTATCAGAGACCGGTCAACCATGGTCCTTTCAAGAAGAACTTCACCCAGTGAGAATCACATTTTCATAAAGAACTCTCACTAAATACACACCCTCTAGATTCAATCGAAAGTTGATCATGTTGGTTCACCACTCCGAGTCTAATTCTTTGAACCTCATCAAATAAAATTAAATTAGTTAACCCCACAACGATCTCATGTATTTTAGTAACTCACAGATATCACATTGGATCTAATCCAATATGTAACTGGTAAACTCATTTTGTCTCACAAAAGAGCTTTTGCGGTCTTTCTCCTTCTCAGTAAGGTTTTGAAAGTTAATAGATCCAAATCGCCTATTTCTAGGGTTCTTTGAATCCATCAATCTCTCTCTTCCTCAACTAGAATAGATTGACCTACCAGGACTTTAAGTTTGGGCTCTTTGATTATCATTTTATTTTTTATTTGAGTATTCATAATCCAATTATAAAACAGTATATGTTTCACCCAGCAGACATGAATCCATTCAATGTCAAATAAGAGACTTTATTGATCAAAATATGTAATCAAAATTGTCCAACAATAATTGAAAATATTATTTTGATCATGCTAGGTTACATAGATACTATCCTAACATGATCACCATTAAGCCTAACTAAGCCCCTAGCCTTTTATAGCAACAGCCCCGCTATCGCTAAGCCTTAGGACCTTTTGATTCGGCTTTTCTACTCCTCATCACCATCTGTAAACCATTTGCAAATTATGAATTCGTTGGTATCCAATACCAAGAGTAGAATGGTGATTATGTTAATACTCAATTAAAGATTTATACCTTCATTAGAGAGGAGCTTAGGACACTCCCTCTTCCAATGGCCCTTCTCTTGGCAATAAATTCAAACATCGTTCGGAATCCTTGACTGACGAACCCTCTTCCTCTTTCCTTTACCCCCGCCTAGCGGTGTAACAGGAATACTTGAAGTGTTAGCAGTGGTAGAAAACATCTCACCCTTCTTCTTCTTCTCGCGTCCGGCAACCTTGCCCTTCGCTTTAGAGGTTGAAGCATCTCCCACTAGTACTGTCGGCGCATATTTTTCAATCGTTGCCTCGTACTTGACCAATATATTAATCAACTCATGAAGGCTTTCCTCAAGCCCATTCATGTTATAGCTGATAGTAAATTGATCAAGGGAGAGAGATAGTGATTATAGAATCAAGTCAACGTACGTTTTTTCCTCTTTGAAATCAGCCTGGAGGTCTTTGAGCTTCTCCACTAGGGAAAGCATCATCACTCCATGCTCACGTACTGATGATCCCTTAATCATTATCATGCCGAAGAATGCCTTCGTCACGGCATATCTAATATGCCATTCCGGTACCGCATAAAGTTCTTTTCATGTGGTGCATTATCGACAAGACGTCCTCATACCTTCCGTACTGTTTCTGGATCTCGTTACTCATTGAGCCCAATATGATACTGTGTACTTTCCAGTTGTTCTCATGCCACTGAGTAAACTTTTCGAACGTCAAATGTTCTCCGGGCAGGAACACTTCCGGCAAAGTCCGAGGTAGCGACTTATCCAGAACGTAAGTCTGGTTCTTGAAATCGAGGACCATCCTTAGATTTCTCAGTCAATCCAAAAAGTTTGTTCCATTAAATGTTAGCCTCAAGTATAGTTAAGTGGATTCTTAGAAATTAACAATAAATAGAAAAATAAGCAGATTATTATAATATTAGGTTCAAGTTAAGGACTTGGACTTCAGTCATTAACCCTTCCACTATTTCTACGAAAGCCATC
>JACGWL010000746.1:0-65000 GCA_034509725.1 Sesamum angolense
ATCCGGGTGTCGCCTGATCAACAAAAAACTAGAAATCTCTTTTTTCTCTTCCGTTATGCTGATATAACTCGTAGAGTTCTTCCCGGTAGAAGAAGAGGAAAGAGACTGTTGATACTTTGTTTTGATTCTAAGCATAAAGAAAAGATTGTGAATCCTCGTTCGCATTTGGGATTCAAGAAAATATTCTAACTACTGGTAGAGGGGCTATTAAGACTTGACGATTCCTTTATATTACTAAGAAGTGTCTAATAATTGGACCTTGAATCAAATTGTAAGAGCTTGATAGGAAATTCAATTAATAGTTAATAGTTTTTTTTGGGGGGGGGGGGGGGGCGAAGTTGCTTTATATACTATAGACTCGCGAGAATCTCTGCACTTACTGGCCCAGGTTCAATCTAGGGGCCAGTACACCTTGGATAAAATGCCTCATATTGCATTCGGTTCTTGTAAACGAATACACTTATCAAATCCAACCTACTTTTCATTTGATAAGGTGAAATATTTCTTTTGTCCTTTGACAAAACTCAAACTTCCCTCCCGAATTCCATGTAAGATGTGAACAAAGATTGGGGAAATTCTTGCCCGGACTCAACTTAGCCAAACCTGAACCAATCACATGGCAAGTACAATACACTTGTCATGTGATTGGTGTACAGTTTTGGAAAAGTAACCATTCACTTGCTCTATAATTGAATTGGTTTGACTGAACCAGGTTCGGACAAGAATTTTTCTAAAGATTGCACCTTTACATTTGATTCTTTCTTCGTGCGCATGGTTTGCTTTGACTAAATTGATAGGGTGGAAGAAATAAAATGAAGAAATGCTTGACAGGGTGGAAGAAGATCCATGTTTTCTCAAAGCAACAACTTATAAGGGGCCAAAACGCTCCATTTCTACACTCTACACAGAGCTTCAACAACAATATTTCTCGCTAGAGCACGAACATTAATGAGGGGGCTAAAAATGCTTTATTTTCCAATTACATGGTTGTTTCTGCTAATTTTTTAAGTTGTAAACCTATTCACCGAGTCCTAATCCGCAAAATTTTAAGTTGTAGCACACAAAAATTCGTCAACCACAAAAAAGAAAATAGAGTTGTTAAGGACAATTTGGGCAGTTAGGTTTTTTTCACATTTTTTAATCCTCCCTTTAAAACAACAAGAAGTTTACATATTTCTCAATCTATCAAATTATCCATTCCGATTGATGAAGAATTAAAGCACCATGACTAAAAAAGGATAATTCTAAATATAATCCTCAATTTTAGCCTTCACATTTAATGTAAGAATTATCTTGATTGATTGCATTTATAAGGATTAGTTTGACAAAATTAATCCCAAGTTAACTAAATGCAAAGGATACCTATTCAAAAGATGGATCACAACATTGGCATTTAATTATGGGTGTAAAAGAATTTTCACCTATAAAGCCATAATTGCAATATTAATCAATGCAACCTTTGGGAAGCCCCTGTCCTTTTGACCAATGGGGATAGATATTGTAGGGAAACTGCTGAAAGCGATTGGCCAAAAGGAATACCTTATTGTGGCAATAGATTACTTCTCCAAATGGGTAAAAGCAGAACCTTTAACAAAATTACAGAGAGAAAGAAGTAATCAAATTTGTTTGGAGAAATATCGTGTGTCATTTTGAAAAACTTAGAGCTTTCATAACAAATCATGGAACGCAAGTCCAAGGTTTTAAATTTTGAAAATGGTGTGAATAATTAAAGATCAAGGTATTCACATTAGTTGGAACACCACAATCGAACGGGCAAACATAAGTAACTAACAGGATCATACTCTAGAACCTGAAGACTAGATTAGATGAGGCTAAAGGAAATTGGGTGGAAGAGCTCCTAGGAGTTTTGTGGGCATACAGAAGCACGCCTCGAAAAAGCACGGGAGAATCACCATACAATATGGTTTACGGATCTGAAGCTATAATCCCCGTCAAAATTTGGAGAAGAAACATGGAGAATCCGCAACTACGAGCCAGACCAAAATTCCGAAGCAAGAAGAATTAAGTTAGACCTATTAGAAGAAGTCAGAAGAACTGCTAGCTCAAAGAATGAAGCCTATAAAGGAAATATGGCGAAGGCCTACAACTCCCGCGTGCGTGCTAGAAATTTCCAAATTTGTGATCTGGTTTTATGAAAATCCAACGTTACTAAGCAAATAGGGAAGTTAGATCCCAAATGGAAGGACCATATCAGATTACAGAAATAGTGAGGTATAACGCCTACCGCGTTCAGAAGCTAGATGAAACAAACATTCAAAGAACTTAGAATATAGCTAACCTCAAGAAGTATTATGCGTAAAAAGGTCATGAGGTGTATTATCCTTAATTATGCGAGATGAATACAAAGTTATGTTTCATTTACATTGTAATATTGTTCTGTAATTATATTCTTTTACCATAGGGGAATAAGATTACCCCAATAAAAAGAAAAAAAATACTCATACAAGAGCATAGGGGAATAAGGTTACCCTAATAAAAATAAAAAACGTTGATACAAGAGCATAGAGGAATAAGGTTACCCCAACATGAAATAAGTTAAAAAAATTTAGCGTAATAAAAATAAATACAAATTCAACATAATCCCAAACAAGAGCAGGAGAAAAAAGCGAAAACAGACATTTAATATCATAGGTCTTTATTAATGAGGAAAAAAAACTGAAAATACATTGAAATATAATCAAGCCATATCAATAGGAAACAAGTCCCCCCCCCCCCCCCCCCCCCCCCCCCAACATTAGCAGAAGGCCCCTCCCACTGGAAGATTTCTTGATCATCTCAACCTCTGCTCTCTCAATTTCTTCTTCAAAGTCAGCAACAGGAGGATCTAAAAACATGAAATCCTCTCACCAAAGCAGCTCTCCCTTAAAGTAGCGTACATTGACAGATAGTCTGATCATATATGTCATTCACCTTAGCTAACACAACTCCATCAAATTCCTCAAACACCTCGTATTTTTTCTTTAAATTCGTTCCACACGCATTTTAGATAAATTTTTCCAGTTTCAGATTTCAAGAAAAATTGACCCAATGCAACTTCACGATTGTAACAATCTTTCCATTTCATCTTGCTAGCTCTCATAGCTTTCAATTCATCATGGCAATAAAGTAAGTCTTGGAATTCTCCATGACAGATTTCAACCTAGCAATCTCTTTCTCGTAACAATCGAAACGTCGATCCACCAACTCGGCCAAAGTAGAAATCTAGCAAAGAAAAGATGGATAAGCAAACATGCACACGAAAAGGGGGGGTGGGTGGCGATACTCTAGCAGCTTCACCGCCAAATAGTCAAACAACAGAAGCATTAGAGATATGATGAAAATGAGTTACATCATACTCATTGATGACACTGCGAGTCTTCTCATAGGCAAGATCATGGTCAGCAGCAGATCCAATAAGAAGATATCCCATCTTGCTTATTAACTCCAACAATAAAGAAGCTTTTACCAATGACCGCTCGGGAAGAATCAAAGCACCCTCTCTTGAACATTTTGAAAGACCAGAAGTTGGGATAGTAGGAAGATAAGCCTTAGCCTTTCCAGAGTCAACATCCACATGAAGAACCTCACAGGATTGAGAACGAGGAGGCGAACGTCGAGAATCCCTTTCACCCTTCTTTAGAGAAGGAGGAGGAGGGCGTCACTGTTGAGAATGATGAGTAGTCTCTCACTCCTTCGCGACTTTGTACCTACGCACATCTTGCAATGGCACATTCTTCGTACAAAAGTATAAAAAATAGAGCACCATACACGCCTCTATAAACAAACAAGAATAACAAATCACCAAAAGTTATATCGGGATCTATACAAAATATATTTTAGGATCTAATCCACCAATATGATGATAAAAAAATATATCAGGGTATATATGTACAGAAAAATTTTGAGATATAATCTAGAACAATTACATTGAATATATTATGAGTGTGACATATTATACTAATACAATATAGCGTTAATTAAGGAAAGTCAACATTTTCTTTTCTTCTTTAGCTTATTTTCCTTCTTCAGCTCTTTCCTTTCCTGGAACATCTCCGCTTTTGTCTCCTTGTATCTGGACTCCTTTTTAGACTTTTTCATCCGAGACATTATGCTAGTAATTAATACATCTGAACCTGGACAGCTAACTAAGTTTTATACATAATCTCCTTGTACTTGGACATTTTCTAGGTTTCATTCATTAGAGAAAATCATGCTACTTACCATATCACATTTAATTGCTTAATAACTGAAAGTATTAATAATAATTATGAATGTCAACCTTTTCTTTTTTAGCTAGGTTGATTTTTCACTATCAACAATATACCCTGATATTTTTTTATCATCTTATTGATAGATTAGATCACGAAATATATTTTGTATAGATCCCGATGTATTTTTTGTATCATCAATTTGGCGTCGTCTGTGGGAAAACACCAGATTTTGTTTTGAGTTTAAGAAATATGGTGAAAATTCCAACAAAAATAATTTAGGATATAAATATTTTGTGAAGTTTAAGCATCTCAGATGTAAGATTTAAAAGTTGAGGTGCTGCAATGACAAAATAAAACAAGTGCATCATCACCCCAAACTTCCCCCATGTCAGATATTTGGAGTAAAAATGTGCAAGGAAGCAGATACGTACGTGGTCATATTTGCAAACTTCAGTCTTTTGTGAAATGGATACATGTTTTTTCTTTCAACTTGCATCAACTCACTCTATATGTGCTTAATTGTCATAATTTTGAAATTGATAATAACGTTTTTCATATGCTATTCTTGAAGTAGCCACAAAAGACAAAAAGGACTTACTATGAGAGTCATGAAAAATAGGCAATCTTCATCATGGATTTAACTTCTTCAAAAGATTTAGGAATCAATCTCCCTATCTCAAGGTGCACAGTGGGCCGGGTCAACCCAGGACCGTCGCGGATCAGCTCGAAAAAGCTTGGTTCAGGACCAGCCCACTCTTGTTCATGATCGATCTTGGGTAGTCTTGGGCCTTTAAATGGTCCCCAATTGGGTTCATTTTATAACCCAGGACCAGCCCGATTGAGGCCCGGACCAGGATCAAACCGGCCCAGGACCATCCCAGAACCGGCCCAAGCCCAATTGACCATATTTTTTTTCTTTTATTTGAGCTGAGCCCAAATCATATTTTTATGGTTGGGCTTAGCCAAAATTTATTACTAAATTAAAAAAGAAAAGGGCTGGTTTGGGCTTAGCCATATATATTATGTTATATTTACAACCAACGGTCATATTTTTTACCGTTGGTTGCAATTTTGTTAGGGGGGAAAGTTTTAGATTTTTTTTCTTTTTTTTATCAAAATATTGAGTAAATATCAAGTTAAAATTATGTGTATTGTCTTATTTATTATTTTTTTTGCCTATAAATATAGAGAAATTTATATTATTTTCATCAAAATATCTCTTTTCTATCAATTCTAGAAATTTTGAAATTAAATGACAATATTTCGAAGTCAATCTCGGCTATTGATTTTGAAGATCTCATCAATGTTCGGTAACATTGTTCTTTAACCTTTGAATTATTTAGTTATTGCATTTATTTTATTATTTATTATTATTTGTTTAATTATTTGTTATATTAGTTTTTTAAAAATGAGTAGATTCGGACTTTTCGAAAAAAATCCTTCGTCCTCTAATGTAAACTCTACTCCTTCCCCTTCTACTAAAAGGCCTTCCCCTAATTCTTCTATTATGACTACTACAAAATCAAAACGTGTTTTTAATACCAAAGAAATAGAATATTTAAATAGACCACTGGAAACTTTTACGGCATCACCTCAAACAATTGATGAAGAAAATGAATTAATTTGATGAATTTGCACAACCACCACCGTCTGTAGAAAATGAAAAAACAAACTCTATGAACCGTAATCTTCCATCCCGTAGAAATAAAACTAGTAAAATTTGACGATTTTTTAAGTTAATACCGGAACAAGAACGAGCTATGTGTCAAATTTATAAAAAAACTTTTAAACATGCAAAAAATAGTGGTACCGAAACTTTAACTAGACACATTACTTCTTGCTTTTCTGGTTGAGATAATGTCGATGGACGCCCTAGTCTTTCACAAACACATTTGCAAAGAACTCCAAATGGTTCTGTAAATAATTTTATTTATAAATACGAGAAAATGAGATTAGGACTTGCTAAATTAGTTGTTCAAACCGAACTTACATTTAAATTTTCTGAAAATCCACATTTAGAAGATTTTATGCAGTCATATTGTCAACCACAATTTAAACGTATTTCACGTAGTACATGCTATAGAGATGGATATAAACAATATGAAGAAAAAATTATTTTTTTTACGAGCTTATTTTTCAGCATTAACTTCAAGAATTTCTTTAACATCAGATTTGTGGAGAGGTAGGGGTAATACCCATTATATTTGTGTTACGGCTCATTGGATTAATGAAATTTTTTTTCTTGAAAAAAGAATAATAGACTTTACAATTATTAATCATCCACATACTGGTGCTCATGTTGCCGATGCTATTCTTGATTGTTTAATTATTGGAATATCAACGAAAAAATTTTATTAATTACTTTTGATAATGCAACTAATAATACAAAAGCTATTCAATATTTAAACCAATATTTAAAACCAATGTTTGATGGAAAATTACTTCATGTTAGATGTGTTTGTCATATATTACATCTTTGTGTAAAGGATGGCTTAGATGCTATAGATCCTAGCATAGAGAGAATTAGAGATTGATTATCAAACATTATGTCATCATTGGTAAGACTAAAAAATAGGAGATTGGTACATTTAGCAAAAATGACTTTTAAAGTTCCATATCTTGATATTAAAACTAGGTGGAATTCAACATATAGAATGTTAAAAGAAGCATATCCATATGCAAAAATAATTACACAATTATGCAATGATGAATTACGTGGTCCTAGTGGTGAAAAATTTGTTAGTTTAGATGATTTTGATATTATAAATATAATTGCTCCATTATTAGAAATTTTTAAGAAGTTATTATTGTGATGTCCAGTATATACTACACGACTTCGAATATAATGTTGCCTAATATGCTTCGAATTGTGAAATATTTTGATGAACATAGATATGATGATGTTGTAAGTACAATTATCGCAAACATGGAGAGAAATGGTACAAATATTTTGAGAAAATTCCTAGTAGATGTATTTTAGCATGTATTTTTTATCCTAGATGTAAATTTGATGATTGTGCATATCTAGTAAGAACTTATTATTCATGTCTTAAATATAATAGTGAAATAAGTGTAGACCAAGAAATAAGTAATATAAAAACTTCATTAGACATTTTGGTAGATAAATATTCTTCTGATTCTACATTTAGTGCACATGAATCTCCTTCTAAATCTGAATCATCAAGAAATTTGGAACTTTTTCCATCTTAAATGATTTAAAGAAAACTAAAACAACAAATACACATAGATCATCATATGAATTAACACATTATTTACAACTACCACTAGAAAATGATCACGAGGAATTTGATATCTTGGGATGGTGGAAGTCAGAACAAAGAAAATTTTCAATTATTTCTTCTATTGCATGTGATGTACTAACGTCTCAAATGTCTTCAGTAGCTTCCGAAGTGCTTTTAGTGCAGGTGAAAGGACGATTACAGATAAAAGAAGTCGATTAAGTCCAAAATCACTAAAATTTTGTGTCTTATGGAAAGATTGGTTAGATCAAGGATGGAGGAAAAAACAATTGGAACGTGAAGGAAGCAAATACAAACCACCAACATTCAATGACGAGGATGATGATGATGAAGATGAAGAACCATTTCTACCTTCAACATTTTCTGATCCAGAGAGTAGTGGAGAAAACATCGATTTTGAAGGGTTATATCATCCACGGGCACAATATCAGTATGGAGAAGGATCATCAAATATGTACAAGTGGGAAATGATTCCCGAATAATTTTTCGCAAATATGTACTATATTGTTCTTTAATATGTATAGTTAATTTTTGATTTATTTATTTTTCTTTTTACATTCGATATGTAAATTCTAATTCAATTTAATAAATTTGAGGTATTATTTTGAACAATTTTTTAAATTTATAATTATCTTATGAAATATATAAATAATAAATTAAATCTAACAAAAAATTATAATAAAAACTTATAACTAGAACAAAAAAAAAATATAGAATGAACTTAAATAAAAGTTTAACTACAAGCTTACAATAAAAAAATTAAATAATAACAAGCCCAAAAAATATTTTTAAAAGTAGAACAACGAAAATATTTTTTTAAGTTTGAAATTTTTTTTTTTTTTTTTTCGATGAAGGTAAGTTGCATTAAGGTAATAAAAAGAGTAACTCAAACAGTACAAAAAAAGGTTATGGAACGCCCCTCGACAGGCCAAGGGATTTTCCATAATCTATAAAGACCAAGAAAGCAAACGGAATGTCGTAAAGGGACACTAATAATCCTCTGTCTAATTTCCTCCACAACAAGCCTGCCCACAATCGAAGGTGGTCGACTACGCTGCTGGAAGCGTCTTGCATTTCGTTCCTGCCAGATGTGGTAGACAATTGATGCCAATAAAGATCGAAATGCTGCGTTAACCACATGTTTTCCACACCATCTGGATGACGCCCATTGAACACCATGTTGCCAATCCCGGTGTGCCATGGAAGCGGGATCTGCTGTCGATAATGGCAAAGCAGCGGCGAGAAAAAGAGCATGAAAAGAAAAGGTGATCATGTGTTTCAGGAACTCCATCTTGGCACAGAATGCAAGACCCTCCAATATGGTAAAGCCAAGGTTTGTCCAATGTAGACAATCTCCCCATGATAGCGAGCCAAAGAATAAAGGAGTTCTTTGGGATTTTGAAGGAACCCATCAAAAGAGAGGACCAGAGCACTTTGGGTCTTGGTGGGTGGAAGAGTTCATAAGCAATCGAGGTGTTGAAGTATCCATCCTTAGACTTCCAAATGATTCTGTCTGGGCCTTCGATAATGGGGGTAGCATGTGAGTGATTTCCAAGCATGCAATGTCAGTAATCATTGGCCAATTCCACTGCCCATCCTTAATCACCACTGAAAGCTTGTCAAGAAGTCCAGTCCTGGTCATCTGAGGTCCCCGGGGGGAATCGAGAAATGAGAGGTCCAAGCGGGTGCCACGGATCATGCCAAAGTGAAATGGAGTCACCCCTCCCTATACGATATTGGATATGGGGGATCAATGAAAAATTTAATAATTCTACCAATATCAACTTAGAAGAATAATAAAATTATTATGAATTAATAAAAATAAAAAAAGGCCCAATTGGGCCAAACCATTAGCACAGCCCGATAGGCCCGACCCAGGCTCGGACCAGGACCAGATGGTTATGGGCCATGGGTTGGGTTGGTCCCAAGTATCGATTCCTAGGACCGGCCCAGGACCAGCCCGGTCCCAAGTGGGCCTGGGCCGGTCCAACCCGTATTTTCATATGGGCTTATCCGGTCCTAGGCCGATCCAACCCAGCCCGGCCCACTGCGCACCTTGACCCCTATCTCATGATTTTTGCATCTAAAAAATCCAACTCATAAACATTTTTAGTAGAAGAATCACATTATTCAATATAGTTATGCTATAATGTCCCCAAATTAGGAATTACCAATATACAAAGGTCATCTACTATTTTCTTCAATTGCTCACTTATAATAATACTAATACTAATAATAATAATAATAATAATAATAATAATAATAATAATATAATAATAATAATAATAATAATAATAATAATAATAATAATAATAATAATAATAATAATAATAATAATAACATCTCTCACCTATATATGATTGTCGTTTCTGCTGGACACCTCTTAATTAAATCCCAAAGTCCACATATGCTCCACATTCACCTATAGAATTCACCCAATAGATAATTATACATTAACCAATTGTTCACTCAATATAAACATTCAATTATTATAAGATAAAAGAAAGAGTCATTTCTTGAACATCCATTTTGAAAACAACTACGCACTAAATATTTACATACATTAAATGGAAAAACCTAGGATAAATATATTATTATCGATTGGTTTCATAAAAAAATAACTAGTTAAATTCTCTTAAATATACAGTATAAATGAAAAATCATATTTTGCAGAGAATAAATGTTGTAAAGAAAATGATGATAACTCCTTGCATATAATACTTGATATATATGTTTGTTTCGACTTATGATTTATGTTGACTAAATATATAATTTTCTAATTCTAAGTTTATGTTATATGCGAGAAATATCCTCAGACGAAGGCGACGTTAAATTTGACCTTATGGAAGAGCACAAGAATTCCAAGAAAATTTGTGTTACGCTTGGTCGAGACTACTTCCAATTACAATGGCATAATTAAAAAGTCGCGAGCATCAAGGACTTAAGTAGAGAGAGAGAGAGGAGAGAGAAGAAGAAGAGAGAGAGAGAGAGAGAGAGAAGAGAGATGAGACTCCTGTGGAAAAGTGGAGAGGAGAGAAGAGTTAGGAGATTAAACTCATTGTTTAAATGACCTTTGTAATGATGAGGGGCCAACATGGCCGGACAAACATAATAAAAATTATTTTTGGTTCGAGGGAGAGATGGTACGGTGATTGCCCCGACTCTCTCCCTGTGTGTAGTTTTCTGTTTCTTGTTTCAGCTTTTTGTTAGTTACATTTTCAAAGGATCGGATTGCAACACTAGGTTTAATTAGCTTGACGCTCTAAACCTGAGATAATACACTTTTGTCTATGCATGATATATAATACTTTAAAATAAAAAGCATAAAAGCTAATATACATATAGTGAATAATTTTCATCGCAACAAACATTCTGCCAAAAAGGTGGTAATAAATTAAACTTTTTACTAAAATTCGTGAAAGCTTCCTTGAGGTGCAAAACTGAACACCCCAAAGCTAAATGATAATTGGGCTTCCTTGAGGCGCATAATGAAATGCCCCAAAGCTAAAGCTTTCTTGAGGTGCATAATATAATGCCTCAAAGCTAAATGATGATCAAAGCTTCCTTGAGATGAAAAATGAGACACCCTGAAGCTAAATGAAAACAAGATTCCTTCAGGCATATAATAAAGCGCCCCCGAAGCTAAATAATGATCAAAGACCTTCTTGAGACGCAAAATGAAGCGCCCCAAACCTAAACAAAAAACAAAATTTTCTTATGGCGCATAAAAGAATACCCTGAAGCAAGTATGATTTTAGAACTCATGAGAATTTCTCATAAAAGAAATAAATAATGAAATAAAACATGCAATGAAAATATATATATATAAAAAAGCCCATGAACATTAAAGTTCAGAGCTCAGAATAAAATACTAAAGTAGCAACAAAGTTCTTAAGAACTTCGAATTAAAATTACAATCAAGAGATCTTATCTCGACCCTTAGCAAGTGAGGCTAAACCTTGCGATTGTGTTTTTGCTAAATAAATAAAAGCAATATTTTGAATCTAGTGGGCTAACCCAATTTTTGAAATTATTATTATCATAGCTTTTAAAATTTTAGCCATCAGCACCTAGCTTGAGGCATGTAACAAAACACTCCAAATCAAGAAACACATATGAAAATTTCTCACGCAAGAAAACAAAAAGAACAAAATAAACTTTCCATTAAACCTCAAATAATGTTTAAGAATCAACAAAAATTCTTTTTCATATAAACGTGTTCTAAATTACCATCGGTATTATCTCGCACTTCAATATGTGAGTCTCAACCTAGCAATTTATGTTCTCGTTAAAATTAATTAATGAACTAGCTTCTAAATAAACAATATGTGTTTACTATTATGGATCGATCTAATTACAACAATGGGGCTAACTACTTTTGAAATTATTTTTATGCTATCGGCACCTTAAACCATAAAATGTCTACATAAGAGTTCATGATCCCCTTTAATTCCTAAATATCCGAAGGATATTCAGGAATTGGGGAGCTTATTGATTGTGAAAAAATCAACCTAGCTAAAAAAGAAAAGGTTGATATTCATAATTATTATTAATACTTTCCGTTATTAAGTAATTAAATGTGATATAGTAAGTAGCATGATTTTCTCTAATGAATGAAGCCTAAAAAAGGGGTCCAAGTACAAGGAGATTATGTATGAAACTTAGTTAGCTGTCCAAGTTCAGATGTATTGATAGCATAATGTCTCGAATGAACAAAGCCTAAAGAGGAGTCTAGATACAAGGAGACAAAGATGGAGACATTTCAGGAAAGGAAAGAGCTGAAGAAGGAATAAGCTACAGAAGAAAAAAAAAATATTGACTTACCTTATTAACGTTATATGTATTAGTATAAATATGTTACACTTCTTGGAAGAAAGGGAGATAACTCATAATATATTCTAATGTAATTGTTCTAGATTATATCTCAAAATATTTCTTGTACATATATACCCTGATATATTTTTTATCATTAAATTGATATATATAGATCCCGAAATATATTTTGTATAGATCTCGATATATTTTTTTTACCATCAATTGATGATGTAGGCAAGCGTCCCACATTGGTTGCAGACGAGGAATTTGAGTGGCTTATAAACCCCAAGACCCCCTCTCCCTAGCGAGGCGCCTTTTCAGGAAAAAACCGTGAGACTCATACGAAGTTAGAGTGGACAATACCTCGAGCAACGGGGCACTGATCGAATCACAAGTCGCATCATTTGACCCCTTCTGTGGGAACGAGGCCATGTGCCCCTCCCAAGCCCCTCGTCTGGGGGGCTGATGATTTAGGCCCACATTGGTTGCAGACGAGGAGCTTGAGTGGCTTATAAGCCCCAAGACCTCATCTCCGTAACGAGGCCTCTTTTCATGACAAAATCATGAAGCTCAAACGAAGTTAGAGTGGATAATACCTCGCGCAATAGGGCACTGATCGAGTCGCAAGTCGCATCATTTTAACCTTTTCAGAGTCAACATCCACACAAAGAACCTCATGGGACTGAGAACGAGGAGGCAAATGTCGAGAATCCGCTTCACCCCTCTTTAGAGAAGGAAGAGGAGGGCATTGTTGTTGAGAATGATGAGTAGTCTCCCGCTCCTTCTCGACTTTGTACCTACGCACATCTTGCAATGACACCTTCTTTCCTGCAAAAGTATAAAAAAATATAGCAATCATACACGTCTCCAAAAACAAACAAGAATAACAAATCAACCAAAGTTAAGTAGTACCAGTAGTAGAAAATAAAGGACCGATATCAAATGGATAATCGAATAGATCCATCCCGATAAACAACATACGGAGGTCATGCACATGTTTTGGGATAAAAGGAGACTCTCCCCAAGGAACACTGAAATCCCAATAAAAATCTCTAAGAATTTTTTTTTCTTCCAAGGTCCTTTTGAAGAGGGCAACCATCCAAGAACTTACAGCTACTGCGAGGAAAGAAGAATAAATAGGATTCACCCGCAACCTTTCTAATTGAAAAATGGGTGAAAAAAGCATCAATCGAAGGAATCAATTCAAGCTCCCTAAAGTGATGTCGGAAACCCTCAAATAGGCAAATGGATTGGGGTAAATTGACTAACACAAAGTTGGGTACGTTTTATTATTTCTAACAAAATAGGATGTGGAGGAAGTGAAAACCCTGAAGTAAAAAATGAAGAATATACCGAAAAAAAAATAGGAGGAGGATTTTTTATCCTATCGTCATCATTTGGAAGTAGAAACTCAAACTTTGACAAATGATTGATATTCTTTTTAAAAGTCTCAAACTTTTCCAAGCTAACTGTACGACGACAATTATCAACATCCATAACACGATAATGAGGTTTGGATTGAGGGGCTGAAGAAGACCTAGTATCGTCTGCCCCAAACTCATGGACAACTTGACTAGGAGAAAAATTGTTAATTTGTTTTTAGGACTTGGATTCACAAACTAAAGAATCAATAAGACACTCGGGAAGATTCTTTATTAGCATCAATAATTTCTAAAGAGAAATCCTCATCTGACAACCCATTTCGAGGAACTCTACCATCAACTAACACCTCGGCCCCAACCGAAGCCGAAACCTCCCGTCTAAGTTGAAACACCTTGCTTCGACCTCCCCCAAGTCGAGGTAAATCGCCCTGACCTGAAGAAGACCGAGGCAGAGCCTAGGCGGTGAAAACTAAGAAGCCAAAGGAACTTTATCTTCTCCTCGGCCCACTCTATTATTTTTAGATGAACCACGATTCACACTCAGGCCATCTAATCATCCCTCACGTGCGACGCTCGTCGCCGCTAGAGTCTAAACTCCGAATAGTCATGTGAACAGAATAAGAGTTAATGAACTGTTTAAAAGAAGTAATTACAAATGGATAATACCTCTCCTAGGCATGATGAAGGAATATTATAAATTCTTTCACAAAAGAAATACAAAAAAAGAATGATGCAAGACCTATATATAAGAAATGAATAAGCTTGATGGAAAAAGAAGAGATTCATGAAACCCCTCAACCTAGGAAGAATAACCTTTCACAAATATGAAGGATCCCAAAAATCCACTCAAAAGAGATAAAATAGTTGAGAAAAATAAAAGGATTGTATGAATCCTCATACAAAAGAAATAGTAATTGGAAGAAAGAGAAAATTTTTGAAAGCACAAAAAGAGGGGACTTAAATGTATTGATGAGGAAACACAACAAATCACAACACAAGATTCCTTTAAAAAATCTCAAGTTCTATAGAAGAAAACTTGAGAGTTGAGGGGCTTCATGATGAAGAATTAAAGCACTATGATTAAAAAAGGATAATTCGAAATAAAATTCTCAATTTTAGCATTCACATTTAATATAACAATTATCTTGATTAATTGCATTTATGAGGATTAATTGAAAAAATTAATCTCAAGTTGACTAAATGCAAAAGGTACCCATTCAAAAAATTATGGACCACAACATCAGTATATAATTATGGGTATAAAATAATTTTCACCTATAAAGCCTTAATTGCAATATTAATGCTATTCTTGGTAGAAATGCCTATAAAAACCAAGAGAAAAGGGAAAGAGATGCAAGGACATTTTTTGGAGAAGATAATGCTTATATTTTATTTTTTCTTAATATTTGATCACCGATAAATATTATATAGGGATAATTATACTCCCTCAAGATTTAGTGTAATTACATATATACCTCATGTGATTTGAAAATTTTTATTTAGCACCCGTGAGGTTTGCTTTCATCTAAAAAATAAGTCCACCGTTAGTCAAGATTCACCAAATTTACTGATCTTAACCAAAAAAGAAAAAAAGAACTTATATTTAACCTCAATTTATTTATTATTGATTTATTGTAGGTCAAATAAATCTTTTTATGATCAAATTATTCTCATACGTTGAAATAGTATGTATATTTTCATTGTTATAAGGGTAGTGTAGTTTGAAAAAATTATTTTGACCTGCAATAAATCATTAATAAGTCAATCGATAGTAAATATCAATTTTTTTTTGTTAATATCAGTAAATTCAGTGAATTTTGACCAATTGAGGGACTTATTTATTAGATGGAAGCAAATTTTAGAGGTGCTAGATGTAGTTTCTTAAATTATAAAAATTTACATATAATTACATCAAATCTCAAAGAAGAGGAATATAATTATCCCTATTATATAAAATTGATAAAAATTATCATATCCGATATATATCCAATCAGATTCTATCAATCACTTACTTAACCCATCCATAAAAATAAATCGCCCTCATTATGTTTAGCTAATCATGCAAATCAATCCCGAAATCATAGTACAAGATAGGAAATCAAATGCTTCAATCCGTCCACTAAAATATTAAGCCTCGTTTGCTTCATGGATATGTGTGGATTGGGTTCCCAATCCACCCATATCCATGTTTACTACATACGACGGCATACAAGCTAGAAACCGTTAAGGCTTGGGAAGAAAATGAAATTGAGCCGGATAAGTAATCCGGTCTGGAGGTGGTCGTATACTCGTATTACTCAACTCGGCCCTATCTTCCACTTTTATTAAGGGTTAAATGCAATTTACTTCCCTGTATTATTAAAATGAGCAAATATTTCTCTATGAAAAAAAAATAGCAAATTATTCTCTTGTATTTAAAAAAAAAAAAAATTACCCCATATTAATGGTTTAGATTGGGATAATTTGCTACTTTTTCCAAACATAGAAGGTAATTTGTCATTTTATTTTTCATATAGATTTTTTTGCTCATATCTCATATCCCAGGTGAGTAATTGCAATATGCCCTTTTACTAATTGTTGAAATGTTCACTTTGTCCCCAATTTGTAAGAGAAAATTCAAAAAAAAAGAAAAAATGCAATCTACCGCATGCGATATGAGAAATGAATAAAAAATTCTTATGAAAAATAAAATAGCAAATTATTTCTTATATTTTAGAAAATGAAGGAAATTATCCCCCTATTTAAACCATTGATAGGGGGTGATTTGCTTTATTTTTTTAAACACACAAGAGTAATTTGCTAATTCTTTTTTTTTTTTTTTATAGTGGGTATTTGCTCATTTCACATATCATAGGGAATAAATTACATTAACTCGAAAAAATTCTATAGAGGCCCCCATCTGAGAATCAATGCTACACAATATCCAAACATCCACGTGTTTGAACGTATTTTTGTATATATTATTATTGTTATTATTGTATTACTGCATGTACATACGTTGTTTGAACGTGTTTTTGTCCATTATTATTGTTCTTATTATTGTTATTACTGCGACGAACTAGCCATATGTTTTGACTCCACATAAGATCATTCTTAATATATAAACTACAAAACACATGAAAACCTTAAGGAAATGGCAATGGTCTCTAGTTTTTTATTATAGTTAATCGTCGACCCGATAATCTCAACGCAATCTCATGCTTTTGATAATTAAATGGGAATTAGTGGCCATTTTCAAGTCGTCAAGTTTGATTATGATCTTAAACTCTAACTTTTTAGTCCTTAAATCCTGCACATCTGTTTTCTTAAGCATATTATTGAATAGTGCTCTTTGTAATTATGCCTACGGCCTTAGCTTTTCTTCCATTTCCTTCATCATTATTGCATAATTAAATCAAATGATGATTTGAGAATGATATTCCATTATATTATATTACTATATTCATGCTTTAATCATCTTGCACTATCTCATGTATAATGGGCTGTCACATTTTCTTTGCTTGTTTTCCACTATAATTTAATTTTGGAAAAAATGCAATTTACCATCTGTTATATGAAAAATGAGCAAGAAGTTCTTTGTGAAAAATAAAAGGGTTTAATATAATTTACCTCCTTATAATATTGCACATGACCAAATTACCACCTTATGAAAAAAATATGGCAATTCACCCCCTGTATTTTTAAAAATAAAGCAATTTATCCCCCTATCTAGGAAGATAAATCACTCCATTTTAAAAAATATAGGGGGGTAAATTGCTATTTTTTTTCATAGAGGGGTAATTTGCATAATTACATTATCACAGGGGGTAAATTGTATTTTTTTTTCAAAAATGAAATAGTAAAATACCCTCTATATTTTAAAAAATGAAGCAAACTAGCAAAACTTCTACCCCGAGCACACACAATGGAATCGTAAACAGTCAAGTGAAATCAAATCTACGAAATAATTTGATCTATGGACAACATCATTGTGGAAAAGGTGGTAATGCCAGAGGAATCATTACCACAAGGCATAAAGGGGGAGGTCATAAGCATCTATACCATAAAACCCCTTATCTAAAACTATTGATAGAGAGTAATTTGTTTTATTGTTTACAAAATGTGGAGGATAATTTACTAATTCTTTTTTCATAGGGATTCATTTTGCTCATTTCACATATGAGGAGTAAATTGCATTTAACCCATTTAATTTCTCTTTCCATTGAACTAATATAATTAAGTGTGGTCACATTTGACATAAATTAATAATATACAATTATTATGTAAGATTGGGTTGAAGGACGATCTTCATATTATATATGCAAATTGTGCTAATTAATACATAAAGGGTTTATTTATAATTGCAAATTAACATCCCTTTTCAAAAATATAATGCCACTCCACTATTAGTGGTTTCCCCTTTAGGGTTAGTTGGGGGAAGGGAATTATAGCTAAAAGTTATACAGTGAAAGTATAATACTTTTTTCTTAAATTATTTCATAAGAATTTTTTTTTTTACCACGAGGTTGTTTGTTGCTTGAAATGAGCATTGCAAAAATAGATAAAATTAAGGGTGAATAATAATTTATTCTTCCGTGATATTAAAAATGAGCAAATGATTCCCCTATTAAAAAAAATATATGATAATTTTATCCCTCTGTACTTTTCAATATCACAACCCCCCTATGAAAAAAATATAGTAATTTACCCCCCTATACTTTTTAAAATAAAATAATTTACCTCCATGTCTAAGGAGGTAAATTGCTTTATTTTAAAAAATATAGGGAGGTAAATTGTTGTATTTTAAAAATACAAGAAGATAAATTGTTATTTATTTTTCATAAAAATATAATTTTCTTATTTCTAATATCACAAGAGATTGCTTGCAATTTTCCCATAAAATTAATGATATTGTGAAAGTCTTCTACCAATTACCTATAGCCTATACTAGTAGATTAATTGCATTTTTGGTCTTCTAATTATGTTCATTTGGAATTTAGTCCTTTAAGTTATATTGTTAGGATCGTAAAATAATTCTCAATATTTTTAGTTCTAGCAAATTTTAGGAAACATTTGGCCTAAATATTTAAAATTGGTTGCCTGTCTTCCGCGGACATGTGCAAGTCACGTGAGTCTTTCAGGTCATTTCAAAATTTACGGCCAAATTTATACTAAATTCACAAGAATTGAAAATATACTAATTTCGTAAGAATCGAAAATGGCTTTATAAGACACTTTTGATCCGGCAAGAATACAATTTCTTTCTCTTTGAACTCCCCTTTCTTTACTAAATCAAAGAAAAGAAAAAAAAAAAAAAAACCCTTTCTCAAACAGAGCTAAAGGGGTATTTATAATACTAATTACGAATATTTATGACAATAATGTAAAATTGCAATGTTTTACCTCAACTACTTCTTAATTTATTGTTTTCTCTTGGTGGGTATCGATACAAGGTAGTTTGCTCGATAACATTGAGAATATGTGATCGTCAGGAAAATTACAATTTACATTCCATAATTTATATTGTTTTACTCATTATCATATTTAATTTTATAAGTATAAAAAAAATTATAATTTACGTCTCATTCACATTTTTCGTTGGATTATTGATGGAAAGAGCATGTGCAAAGCACGTGCTCCATTAATTTAACCAACGTTTGATTGCAATAGTGTAAAAAATTATAATTTACGTCGCACAACTTACATTGTTTGGGACCAAAATTACAAATTGTATAAGTTGTGGGATGTAAATTATAATTTTTCACACTATTAGTAAAAACGTTGGTTAAATTAATGGGTTTGCGATAAGTTGTGGGGCATAAATTGCAATTTTTCACACTATTGCAATCAACACGTTGGTTAAGTTAACGGAGCACGTGCTTTCTTTCATCAAAAATCTAACGAAAAATGTGAATGAAATATAAATTGCAATTTTTTTGACATATATGAGACTAAATGTATTGAGGGATAAAATAATAAAACCAAAATTATAAATAAATTAGTTATGAGACATAAATTATAATTTTATCTGTCATCGTCCTTTAATCTCCATCAATTGAAAAATCCCATTTGCCCTTCAGTTCTCTTCCCCATCTCTTTCATTCTCACACATTTCCATCGTAATTCATCTTAAGAAACCAAAACAACATTAATATTCGGAATAAATGCATTTTTGGTTCTCTAATGTAGGTCATTTGACATTCTTGTCCTTTAATTTTATAGAATAACGTCTTGGTCATACGCCTTATTAACTTTCAGGATCTCAATCAAAATTGTTTTCAGAGTTCACCTTCACCAGTGAGACGAGTGAACTCCAGCAAAAAAAAAAAAAATCCTAAAATCGCATAAATTAAAATGATGTGCGATTAAAATACTACTCTAAAAAAATTAAAAAATAAAAACACCAAAACACCTAAATTATGAGGCAAAAAATGCGTTTAAAACCATATTCTTTCACAGTGCCAAGCGAAACACGTTTTCCCAATACCATGTATGAACAGTACTAGCATGAAAATGCAGCGGAGGTTCGCCGCGGATCTAAATTGACATGCCCTTGTGATTATAATATTTTCCCATGACTTCACAGCTGAGGTCAAGTTCTACTGTGCGCACATGATACATGCGTCGACTTAATTGGCGGAAACCCACAGGAAAAAGCTTAATGAGTGCTGAAATCACTCTGCACTTCCAAAATGTTATCTCCTGGCTGCGGGCATGAAGTGGGCAGCTCCCGAGTATAATATTTGTGTGCTCACGAGCATCAAGTGGGCTTTTGTATTATTCATAGCACATTTCAGTTCTCAACTCAAAGGACACCATGCACTATTAGGAAGTGGGAAAATTCTCCATACATATATAATCACACTGCTTTTTGGCCATTTTTCTTTGAAAAAGTTTTACTATAGGGGAAAAATACAATTTACCTCATGTGATATTATAAAAGAGCAAATTACTTATTTATAAAAAATAAAATAGCAATTTATCCTTCTGTATTTTTTAAAATGTAGCAATTTACCTTCCTATGTCTTTAAAATTGAAGCAATTTACCTTCTTGGGCATGGGGGCAAATTGTTTCATTATAAAAAATACAGAGGAAGGGGGGGGGGGTAAATTGCTATTTATTTTTTATAAGGAGTAATTTGCTCATTTTAAATATTACAGGTGGTAAATTACTATACACCCGTTAATGTTCATTCACGATGAGGGTCGGGGCCATGCAGTTTGCTTGTGTACCTATAAAAAGTTGAAATTACATTTTTAATTCGTAGGATGGGAGTTCAATATTTTTAGTCTTTTATTTTATGGAAGTTTTCAAATGGAATCTCAGAATTGAAATACTCGATAAATTTAGTAATATACTTTATGAGATTTTTAAAATAATCTTAAAATTAGAAAATCTCGACACATTTAATATCATAAATTCCGTAAAGAGAATTAAATGTGTTGCACTTTCTCAATTTGGAGACCATTTTGAAAATCCAATAAAGTAGAGGACTAATGTATTGAATTTTTCTAATTTTGGTATTATTTTCAAAACACATGAAGCAAAGGGACTAAAAGTGTTCAATCCCTATCCTATAGGATTAAAAATATACTTTTGCGCTATAAAGATGGAGAAAATTGCAATTTTCATCCCAAATTATAGGATGGTATGCAATATTAATCTCATATTTTAAAAATAGTTATTTTTAACAACCCCCCCCCCCCCCCCGGTTTAATTTTTTTTTTTGGCAAACGAGGGTGTTTGGCTAAGCTTATAAGCTTTTTAAAATATTTTATAAGATATTTGAGAGCTTATAAACTCATAGTCCCGTCATTAAAAAATTGATAGAAAACATGTGACCGGAAGTTTAATGGCTGAAATAGTAGGAAACCGATTGCAATGGTTTTAGGGGAAAAAATAATAGGCCAAATTGCATATTGCCCCCCCCCCCCCCCCCTTTATTTTTAAAAGTCAGTTAAAAACCCTCATATGTTTTAAAAATAGGCAAAAAATCCCATCTATTTTCTAAAATTTTGCGCAAAATCCCCCTTCCGTTAGAAGTTAACGGAAGGTGAAGTGCGCTCACGGGTGGTGCGAGTGAGTATGATGTTTTTGCGAATTTTGACAATCTTTTACTATAAATTGACAAAAGTACCCCTATATTGTGTTTAAAATTACAATAATCAAATGTACTTATTTTAACTTTATTTTTAATTGATTCTTTTTGCATTTTCATCCCTCCTAAAAAGTAAATAATTTAGTTTAGATATTTTTATATAAATATTAAATACAGAAAAATACTTTTTTATAAATTTATAGTTTAAATAAAAAATTAACGTAAAATCACAATACAAAAAAATAGTATATTTTAATTTAAATAGTATATAAAATTTAAATTAATAATTAATTTATATATGTATTTTAATAAATTATTTACTATACGTAATTTAAATTTGAATTATTAAGTATATGAAGTTTAAATTTAAAATCATTTTTTCTTTTTTATAAATATATTTTTGAATTTGTAAAAAAATAAAAATAATAATGGACGACGGCGACGGTCGCATCGCTGTCAACCCTGGGTGATCTGGGCGGCCGGTCGCCCCCCTCTGTGTTGGGCGGGGCGAGATGGGGGGTGGGGTGGGGCGAGTGGAGGGGGAGAGGGGCTTGGTGGCCGGGGGTGGGGGAGCGGGTTGGGTGGGGTTAATTTTTAATATTTTTATTTTTGTAAATAATAATTTATATATTTATATTTTATAATTATAGATATAATATATATCAAAATTAGTTAAATCTTAACCCTTAATAATTTAGATCTAACGGTTGAGATGTATTAGTTAAATCTTATAGTTGTTATGCAATAAAAAAAGATCCGACGGTCATAAAAATAAGAGATTATTTATAATAGATAAGGGCATAACGGTCTTTTGACAACAAAATTAACACTGTTAACTTCAACTAACGGTGAGGGTAAGTGTGCTATATTTAAGAAAATAGAGGGGTTTTTTTTTCCTATTTTAAAAATATACGGAGGTTTGACTTTTGAAAACACAAAGGTAATATGCAATTTCGCCAAAATAATATAAGGCATTTTTTAGAGCTAAAAAAACAATTTCCCCTTTTCATTTTCATTCATCTCTCTCTCTCTCTAAGGGTGTGTTTGGTTGGGGTGAAATATGAAGGAAAAAGAAAAGTGGAAGTAAATATAGATGTATAAGAGATAATCTTGCATTTGGTTAGGAGAAAAAGATTGATGTGAAGTAAAACTCGATGTATATGAAACTCATTCAGAGTCCAATTTTGTATGCGTCCAAAATTGGACGGAAAAGTGGAAATATAAGGCTAAAAAGACAAAAAAGTATAATTTTTATTTTTATTTACTCTATTACCTATATATATATAAATATAATTTCTCTCAAATTCTTCTCTCCTTATTGATAACACCGTACATAATTGACAAAGAAAATAATAATAAAATTGTTGAAAAACTACTGCATCAAAGTCAACAATCTTGTTAGTAATTTTTATTTATTTAAACTAAATAGTTTAAATAAATAAACAATACTTATTTTGATAAATATTTTTAATAAAAAATACTATTATTCTATTTGATAAATATTTTTATTAATAAAAATTTTAAATTCTTGATATACTAAAATTATATTAGTATAATATTCATTTATTTATTTTCTGATATAAAGTGAAGAGAAGGGTAATTTAATAAAATTATAAAAGATAGTCTTCTATTCTCAATCTGTTTTCTTCATACCAAACAAAAAAAAAAATATTTTGAAATTTACTCCCCTTCCAATCATACCAAACAACTTGAAGGTAAACTATTACTCTTTTCCTCCCCCTCCTCCTCCCCCTCCCCCTTCCATTTTTCTTTTCTACTCATTTGAACCAAACGAACCCTAACTCTTTTCTATAAAGATATTCTAAATTACTTGGGTTGGGGGGTTGTGGGGGATGGTAATGGCTGTGTACTAGCGATTTAAGTGTGTTTGGCTGGGATAGAAATAGAAAAATAAGAGAAATAGAAGTAAAAATGAACATATAAAAGATAATTTTGTGTTTGGTTAGGAAGAAGAAATGGAGGTTAAGCAAAACTCGATATATATGAAACTCATTTGGAGTTCAATTTTGTTTCCGTCCAAAATTGAGTGAAAAATGAACATATAAGGCCAAAAAGATAAAAAAGTATAATTTTTATTTTTATTTACTCTATTACCCATATAATAATTTTTTCTCTTTTTTTCTTCTCGGTGATAATATCGTACATAATTGTCAAATAAAGGATAAAAAAATCGTTGAAAAACTACTGCATCGAATACAACAATCAGGTAAATAATCTTGTTAGTAATTTTTTTTATTTAAATTAATAGTTTAGAATAAATGGACAATGCTCATTTTAATGAATATTTTATTACTAAAATATTCTTATTCTTATTTGATAAATATTTTTATTAAATTTTTTAAAATTTTGATATACTAAAATTATATTAGTATAATATTAATTTATTTATTTTCTAACACAAAGTGACGAGAAAGGTAATTCAGTAAAATTATAAAAATTGATCTTTTCTTCTCAATCTGTTTTTCTCGTACCAAACAATGAAAAGTATTTGAAATTTATGCTCCTTCCAATCATACTAAAAGCAGAAAAATTATTATTCTTTCCCTCTCCATCCCCCTTTCACTTCCATTTTCCTCTCACTTGAACCAAACAAACTCTTAGTGTGTTAGACCATTTCAGTTGGTAAACTAACGACCACATGCTAAGCACACCATTAAAGTAGTAATAGTAGGATTAAGTTTGAACAAAAAAATTAAAATGTAGAACTGACTATTTTCAAAAGCATGGAACCTATATTGCATACCACCCTATAATTTAGAATGAAAATTACAATTTTCTCTATAAAGATACTTTTTCGATCACAGAAAGTGATTACACCCTGTTCGTGAACTCTATGTAAATCAGGGAGCCTAGAAGACCAGACGAACTCATATTGCTTGAGTTCGTTTTATAGCAACTTTTTATTAAGAATAATTTCTCATGAAACTTATCATCAAGAATTTTAAATAGGAAAAAATTCAAGTACCCTCTTGTGATATTGGGATGTTCAAAAAATATTTTCAGAAAAATAAAGTATCAATTACACCCCGTGATATGAAAAAATATTAAAAAAACCTTCTGAGATCAGGTTAACCAGAGAGTTTTATGAGTCATTGTTCATAACATAAGGGTGATTTTGATATTTAAATTTTTACAAGAGACTTTTTAATATCTTTCCATAACACATAGGATCAAAATGAATTTAACTCATTCTAGATGCTTTACTCAAGACTCGCTAGGATTTTTTTTGTGTTTTATTTGTCTAAATTAGGCTTAATCGTTGTCATCTGATTATAGTGATATTGCAATCTCGTATATGAATACAAAGATTTGAGTCAATTTTCAATGCTAAACACTGCTCACAAGCTTTTTATTATGTGCAAAAAGTCCGTTTTTAGTTACAAATAAGAGGGTTTATTTTTGGTTAAATTCCAATCTATTTAGGTACCCGTATTATGAAAAATAGGTAAATACCTTATAAAAAATAAAATAGCAATTCACTCCCTGTGTTTTTCAAAATATAGTAATTTATCTTCCTATGTTTTTAAAATTGAAGTCATTTACCTCCTTAGACAGGGAGGTAATTGCTTCATTTTTTAAAACACAAAAGGATAAATTGTTATTTATTTTTTATAAAGGGATAATTTGCCTATTTCTAATATCACAGAGGAATAATTCACCCTTTATTTTTGCCCATGCTCGAGGTTGTGTTGTCAATCTTGACCAGTGCTTCAAGAACTTCATTGAAATTTCTCTGTATAGTTTCCCTAATTGTCTCTTGCATTTTAATCCCTTAATCTGAATTTAATTAATAAAATCTTGTTCGTGGATTAAAGTCTCAAAATAAGCTGTATCTATAGGTGTTCTTGGATTTATTATATTATTAATTACTTTTCTCACACTGTATATCTATATAAAGTGTAAATCTTATTTGATTTTATTATGAAAAGATATTAAAATTTAGGATTAGAATTATATTTTTCTGAAGTTATGATAAGCAATATGGTGAATTCAAAAAAAGTGGGACTAAAATTATAAAAAAAAAAATTAACTTGTGCGATCTAAAATGCAATTTACTTTTGACACATAACTAACTGTAGGACTAACTTTGTTAAAAGTTATGAAAATTTAAGGGATACAATTAAGGATCAAATATTTTGGGATCCAAATTAAACAAATGGTTAAGTATGCATGGCGATGAAAATTGTAAGTATCGGTAATAAAAATGTAGACCTTGATTTTTTTTTTTTTAAACTCATAAACACAACTCATATCATTAGAAAAAAATTATTATTGTATACAGTATTAACGACTATAGCTAAAAACTATGATAAATGACTACTATTAACTACGGCTAAATAAAATCGATGCAAAAAATTAATTTTTCTATCATGAAAAATTTATTTGCCATGGCTAAAAGCCATGGTTAAAACATTTGTTATTGCTTTTAGCCACCCTCGCAAAAATCACGGCCAATAACTGTTGGATAGCCGTTTTAATAACTATTTGCTACCATTATTTGTTATTAATTATGATAATTAATCATAATTAAAATTATAATTCTTGTAGTGTTTTCTTTTCGTATGATTTTACTTACTATACCCGCTCCTGTAGCATTATAAACTGTATTGTTACTCTTGCTTCCGCCGGGATAAATCTGACCCCTTTCCCTATTCCCCCCACGTATATAGGATATTTTAAGAAGTAAACATCTTTTTGAGTAGCGGGATCGGGGAAAGAATAGGAAAGGTGATTTCACTATATATCTAACCAGGGACAGGCCCTATCACAAGAATATTTTTTTTTATTAGGGCGATAGCTCTGAAAAGACAAATTGCCTATCTTTTCTTTGATCTCCGGAGAAATACGATCGGAAGGAGCTAATTCAAAACCCCTCCGGTAAAATAAGAACAGCCCCCACATTCAAACCCCCTTTCTTACCATTAGCAAGAACTTGTTTCACTTGCTTATCATAAGGAATTCGAACAACTGCTTCAAATACAGTATCAGGATTACGTATATCCAAATTTAAACACAAAACCTGCTGTAAAAATCTTGAACCCAAACGTTGTGCTGTCCCCACAGGGACTTGTATACCTTGAATTTGACATCCAATTTGCAGTAAAATTGGAAGACTGATCCCTTTTTGCAAGAGCCATTTCAAGTGATGACCTCAACAAGCATATAACTAGAACCGACATGTATACCAGAATAAGATCATAAATGTCCTCAAAAAACCTCCAAGCGTGCTTATATCCTAGATTATCTTATTCTAACAACTCATCTCCCACTATATATATATACTAATTAGTTCATTCAAGAAACATAAAAATACAAATAGTTAGGCCTAATGACATGTAAACCACAAATGTTAAGACGGCTAATCTAACGATTCTTACACGTCCATGCGACGAGTCCCCACGTGTTGAACGTTGATTGTCAACAATCTAAGGCGCCAAACGTATTGTTTGATCCTTCAACGGCAGTTAGGCATAACACAATTTTAATTAAAAAGAAAAATGTCCAGCATTTGCTTCTTAGTATTGGACACCCCTTATATACAACAGTGTGGTGCGTCCATTTGCGACATTCTGATCTATATCCCGACCTGTTTCTTCAGTTTCATTAGTCTCTTCGAAACCTTTAATTTTTCTTACCTGGAAAAGATCAAAATCTGACAAGAAAGAACTAATGGGGTACTGCAAGTTTTCCAAGTTTGATTTGCTTTCCTTGATCATGGTTTTCTATGTGGCACATTCTGAAAATGATGCTCAAATCTTGTATGATCGCGTTTCGCTTCTTTCGTTCATGTCTGGTATCACTAGTGACCCTGGAAATGCTCTAGCAACCTGGAACTCTTCTGGTGTTCCTGTCTGCAAATGGGAAGGTGTAGGTTGTGGCAAGAATAGAAATAGAGTTGTGGAGATTAATTTAAGTCACAAGTCCCTCCGGGGCTCTATTTCACCAGCTCTTTTCGACCTCTCGCAGCTGGAAATTCTTGATTTGTCTGGCAACTTCTTGGAAGGCCGGATTCCGGCTGAGATTGGTTCTCTTTACCAGCTCCAAGAGCTCAGCTTATCATCCAATCTTCTTGCAGGGGAGATTCCAGCTGAGGTGGGATTTCTTCAGCGTTTGGTGTATCTTGATCTGGGAAGCAACAAGCTGGGCGGTGAAATTCCTGTATCACTTTTCTGCAATGGCTCGTCGTCTTTACAGTATGTAGACCTATCCAACAACTCATTTAGTGGTAAAATCCCTTTGGAGAGTCAATGTGAACTTAGAGAGCTTAAGTATCTCCTTCTTTGGTCGAACCGTTTGGTGGGTGAAGTTCCTTTAGCTCTTTCTAACTCTTCAAAATTGGAATGGCTCGACTTAGAGTCGAATCTACTAACCGGTGAGTTACCTGCCAAGATTTTGAGTAAAATGCCATATTTGAAGTTCCTATACTTATCTTACAACCACTTCTCAAGTCATAATGGTAACACTGACCTCACACCTTTTTTTGCATCTTTAGTTAATTCCTCTAACTTGGAAGAAATTGAATTCGCTGGAAATTACCTTGGAGGAGAGTTGCCTTCTATTATTGGTGATCTCTCCACTCTTGTAGAGATTAATCTTGATACTAATCTTATTTATGGTTCAATACCCCCACAAATAGCAAATCTTGTCAATCTTACACTCTTGAACTTGTCTAGCAATCTCTTAAATGGCTCAATACCTTCTGAACTATGCCGAATGGGACGGCTAGAGAGGCTTTATTTATCGAATAATTCACTTTCGGGCCACATTCCATCAGCTTTTGGCAATATGCCTCATTTAGGCCTTCTAGACTTGTCGAGAAACAAGCTCTCTGGTTCGATCCCGGATAGCTTTGCTAACCTCCTGGCAGCATCAGAAGGACTCTGACTACGCTGACTACGAGAACCAGCTCTCGAGGAACACCGATTCCAACCCGAGACGCTTGCGGAAATGCATTTAAAAATCTTTGGAAATTCCTTGAGCCGTTGTGTCTCACAGGGATAGGGATTGGTTCAAGGGACACATTCACTCAGAGATGAACTACAGTAGATCTGCTAGGATACTACGTGAGTAAGTTTGGAAAGCTGTACTTGAACGTCACGGAGGCGAGATTATCTTCGAATGGGAGCAGATCCACTGGAGGATGCGCGTGAGTGAAAACATGGATTGGTGCTGGGGCTAGTCGCGATCTAGAGTCGGTCAAACCAACCTGGCGAAAGCTCCCAATTTAAGGCCTTCAAAAAACGTTTGGAAATGCGTGTCAGTTGCTCTAAAGGAGTAACTCGAATATATGCGATGCACGACAATGGGCTACGACCGAAAACCGAGCACATGAAGACAACGAATAAGCACGCGGGGATGAGACAACAAGTAACAGAAATTGACAGACGGAGAGAATGCAATAGAGATGTATTGATGGAGAGGAAACAGCATGTTTCATCCATAGCGATCCAAATAAGCTGAAGAACTTGACCAGGTTATACCCGCAGTCAAGCGATATTGATTGGTTTGCCTTTAGTAATCAGATTTTTTTTAGTGAAGTGGGGAGGATCCTCGACCATAGAACGCCATATCAGATTATCAAGGAACAGCACTCATCGAAAACACTTCTAGAGACTTACGAGGCTCGCCGGAGCAAAGACCTTAGCGTTGCTCCACTACAAGACATAGCTGATACTATCTGACGAAAATTCGACGTGAAGGAAGAAGTGAACCGCTCGAAACGGCGGACCGCAGAAGCGGCTGACTTGATATCGATACATACGTAACAAGAATCTGAGCCAGAATGCTTTCCGTAAAGGCGCGAACAACGGGACCTATAATGAGTGGGATTCCCATTAAGGGTCTCAGAGAATTGCCATCGGCAAACGGGCCTCGCCATTTTATGATCGGCAATTCTCTGCTTTCCAGTATACTGAACACAGCACGGCATCACCGGATATCCCAAGTTTCTGTAGTAGTGTGATATCCCTAGACTACATTAACGCAGCTAAACAATCTGAGAACGTTCAAAAGGACGTTGCCCATTGGATAATCATGCATGAAACCAAAAGGTAAGGGTCCAACGTAAATGTAAAGATGAGGCAGGGAATACGAAAAGCAGAGAGAGAAGAAGATATAGAATATGCCCAATTGAATCTCTCGGCGTCGAACAGCTCTAGTTTTGAAGGCGTACCACGTACCCGAAACAGAGTGACTATAGGCACAGCCAAACAGAGTCAGACATACGATAGAAGAGGGAGGAAAGGGAATGTTCAGTGGATGACATATTCCTCTCAGAAGGGGATAGCATGATGAATAATTGGGCAAGTCCAGGAGGGCAGGACAGCATTGCGGCCATGGCTGTTGAACAAAGGAACCTGCTTTCGAGTAACAATCGGAGAACTAAGCATGTATATTAAAGTTGAGTGGCGAACATTAGCTAGCACAGGCGGGAGGAAATTGAGTGTCGGGGAAGACTTTTAGTGAAAAGGAGAGGTGCGACCAAAGTGGATTGGCAAAGAAAGAACCATGGCAGCAGGAAATTTGATAGGAAATGCATACACATGGCAGAAGCAGATTTTTAAGGCCCTTGTTCTTCCCAACTGGATGCCAAAGTGGAAAGCCTTGGGACCAGTCCTTTTATCCGATGGCAGGGATCGAAGCAGCGGGCGGATCTCGTTCAGGGTGACGCTGGGTGACAAGTTGCAGCGACGTGGGACAAGAAGGAGATGGCCTAATCTGCATCAACCTAGGTGGCTGCCTCTGGGTCAAAGATCGGGTGCAGTGTGATCTTCAAGCCGAGCCAATATTCTTCTGGTGACGGGAGTGAATACATGACTGCTGCTGTTGTAACTGATTGTATAGCCAGATGGGTGGTGAAAATGAGTTGGCCGAATGAGAGTGGTTTTGGCCGATGATTGGCAGTCATGCCTAGTGGACTCTAAGCACGATGGTTTTGCTATGGTGGCTTCAGTTTGGGGTACAGGGTCGCTCCTGGTATAGTAAATATGAATTGGAGCGAATTTCCGTAGTGTCCTTGTCTGAAGATTTAATGATGACAAGTGGCCATCCAGTTTTGAAAAGGGTTCCGCTGCAAGCAAGTTAAATCAGTCTTCAAGGTGTTTTTCAAAAATCAGAGCATCAAGCAGTGCAGAAATAATAGGATATCCTATGAGTTACCATGAAGAATCATGATGGTAGTGCTTCGACATGTCAATTCAGCCGAAGATCTGGATGCGAATCAAGTATTCAAGATGTCTGTATTGAAAATTCAGGGACATGAATTCTGTCGTCGGCTGTCGCTGAATCCATCGGGTCTTCGAGGGAGCAGTGACCATCTCAATGATTCCGTTCTCTGAGAATCTGTGTGTCATTGGAGATGCCGGACTAGAGGTTCGTCTGGGCGTGCTTTTTCTTTTTGCTTTGCATTAACCAGGATGAGCAGGAAGGAGTGGAAATTGGGAAAGCGATGCTTCAATCGGCATAGGTACTGACGGAGCTTTATAGGCTTTGGGGGTTCTGTTTATTGAGTGGTAAGTCAGGGTTAAGCGCGCCCCGAGACGTCCTTTCTGCAAGGAACGAGGCGTCAAGCTGGCGCACGGAAATGTGTCGTAAAGAGGTCGAGGAGATTTAATCCCACATAGGCTTGGAGAACTAGATTGAGTTGAAAGAAGGCGATGAGGTGAGGGATAATAGGCCTGAAACGTGCCCTTGATTTCCGGTTAACAACAGGGGGAAGATATGGGCGAGGTTATCGATATAAGGAACTGATAGACAAGGTCGGTCTAATCTGGGCCTACGCGCGAGATACAATCCAATTCTGGCCGCGGCCAACTAAAGTGGTTCGGCATGGTAGCTCATGAAAAGATTCAGACGTTTCTGAAGGGCAGGTAATCCCACGGTTCTGATCAGCACGCAGCCATTCAGGACACTCGATTAGTCATTGCGCGCAATACACAAACATTTACATGAAATCATCGAAGCTATGTGGCTTGGCTTTTAAGCCAGGTTTCCTATCGTGGCAGGGCAAAGAAGAAGGTTTCCATGCGGCACTGTGACGTTGATCTGGATCAGTCGGTTATTCTGCGCTAATAGGCTTGTGTTGTCACAAGGTCTTGTGTTGTGCATCGATGATTACGGTGTTAAACGCAGTACATTGAATGTTGCACAAATTCAAGAGATGACACAACTACCTGCCCAGGCCGGATCAGCTAGAACGGCACTTAAGAGAGATACCAAGTCCCATCAATGTTGTGTGTGGTTCGGAATGCTTATGAGTAATGGATGTGTCAATGCAAGATGCACATAATTGTCAATGCAAACTAGACCTTTTATTTAAGTTTTTGAACTTCAATTAAAGAACATTCACTAATATATGCAAAGGAATCATGAAATATGTTAATTACAATTGGGCCCTATCTGACAATGCAATATTACACTTTTTTCCTAACGAAAAATTACACTTACACCTCTTCGGAAATTTTCTTTTTACACCTGAACCCCTCTTTCAAGGTTTGAACGAAATGCAGATGTCGATAAAAGAACATAAATTTTTAATTTTCCTCCTCATTTAAAATTCCCCAACGAAATCGTTATTCTTTTATGGGATAAATTTAATATATATAAAGTCAAAAAAGTGTAATTATAATAAAATATTATTCACGAATTATAGCTACTAGACAACAAGAAGCCGTTTATGAATGGAGAACTTTGTTTTCTTGTATATGGGATGAGGTGAACACCATTGTTACATATATTTCTTGAAGTACTAGATGAATTACTTGAACAAGAAGTTTTCAAGAAATAGATGGAACAATCATGTTAACCCCACTGCATATATAGAAGGGCAAGTTATATCTTCCTTGAAATTTGACATAATTATAAATATTTCATGTATTTATGTAGCCCATAGATCATAATGAACAATATTACAATTACAATTACACTCTTTTGATAATATATATATATATATATATATATATATATATATATATATATATCATATTTACTCCTTACGAGTATAAAAATATTACAAAAAAAATATTGCATGAGGGGTAAAATTAAAAAATTATGTATTTTGTTTTTGCTAACATGAGCATTTTTCGTCTGAATCCTAACGGAAAGGGACATGTATAAACAGTGAATTTTCTAGGGGAGTGTAAATGTAATTTTAACACTCCATCAAAGAATACTGTAATTTCGTATTTTTAAAAGAAATCTAAATATAATTAACTCTTAATTATATATATAAAATATTTATTTTTTAGGTTCTGGACTCGAACTCATTGGATAAACTATGAATAGATATGGGCCTGGATTTGAAGACTATTTACTCATTTACAGTCCTATTCCACAACTTAGGAGGGGTGTTAGAAATGTTCCTCTATTGCAAAATTAGTTGCACCGTCGGGAAACTAATTATATAGCAGAAAAGGGTAAGGCCGCATGCAATAGATGTGGTCCGGAGGGGGAAAATTTAAGAGAAAAACCGCTGGTACCATATTTGATACGTCTCCTAAATCGTGGGAGCAAACAAACATTTCTCGTTTTAGGGATTTCATGCAACTAGTAAAAACTACGCATTAATTGCATCAGAAGATGAATATAATTTATGACAGAAAAATATGAAAATTAAAGTAGAATATATAAAAGATATTGGGATTAATTCTATGATTTTTTTTATAGATAAATTGATTACAAGTACAGTTATTTATATCAATATTAATATCTAATAAAGACTATTACAATACTCATATCCTACTCAATAACATCACAACTAGTGGGTTCGAACCCACGACCTCTAAGATTATGGAGCCTCAACTTCGCCAACTAAGCTAAGCCTTATTAGCAGATATTTTCCCAATCAAATAACAAATAGAACCATCCATTAGTAAAATTCACGAAATTTGCTAGTATAAGTAAAAAGTTGAATGAAAAGTTATATTTCCTCAGTTGACTTATTAGATTTACTGCAAGTCAAATAAAATTATTTTGACCAAAATATTTATGTAAGGGTGAAGATATACCTTATGATATATATTAGCGTGTAAAGTCGTAAAATGGTATTTTAGTTTGAAAAGATTTGTTTGATTTGTAATAAATCTGTAATAAGTCAACCAAGTAATCTGAATTCTCATTCAACTCTTTTGTTGATGTCAGCAAATTCCATGAATTTTACTTATGGGTGAATCTATTTGTTCGACGGATCCAAATGTTAAGAAGACTAGGTGTAATTTTCAAAAACCCAATGAATTTACATGTACCTCAGGGAATATCCGTATAATTATCCCAAAGATATTATATATCATTTGCTACTTCCTAATTGTACTTTATATTCAATGTTAAAATTCTTTTCAATAATAAACCCATATTCTCTGCCAATGAAGTTTAATTCAGTTGACGAAATTGAGGTCCCATAATTTTAGAGGTCATGGATTTGAATCCCGCCAAGTGTGTGGGATGTTATCTGATGTATAACAAGAGTTAGTCTACTGCATAGTAGGAATTCTAGGCTACTATAATAGTAGCTGTGTTATTGAGCAAGAAATAATTATTGTAATAGTTTTTGTTAGATATTGATGTAGACATGAATGATTGTACTTGTAATCGATTTATTTCAATTAATAATAATTCATCGCTCTTATTAAAAAAAAAAAAACCCCACATTCCCTAAAAATATCGTTCAAAATTCTACCATTGGAGATTATCTGCCTTAGGTAATGATTAAAAATATACAAACTTATCAAAATTATGCATGATTCATAAATTTGATTAACTGCATTTTACAAAAATTTCAATACTATAAATAAAAGAATGTTGCTCAATGTGAATGTGATAAAAGGAAACAGAAATTGATGGACAATATCTTATATATATGGAATGAATTGGAGCCGAATAACCATTACATAATTTAATTTTTTTAATTTATAGTCCAATTAGAATTTAACCCGTGAATAAATTAAGAGGTAAATTACATTGAGTTCGTATGAAATTTGATATAATTATAAATACCTGTTGATTTTCATGATCATTTAACAATTAGCTCAATTTGTTAGTCTCTGTTAGGTTTTAATTTAATTTTATAGTGAACCGACAAAAACATCCTTGTGGATTGTGAATTATAATTTTATTTATATTTAAAAAATTATGATTTTTTATGGATTAAATGGATAATTTGTTTCATAATTTTTTATCTAACTCGTCCAATTTTTTTTTTTTGAAAAAAAAAATAGTAAGGGCAAAGTTGATAATTCCAGACCTCCATCCAAAAATTACATAATTTTATTAAATATCAAAGGGGTATTTATGATTTTTCAAACAACAAGAAAGTATTTATAATTATACTCAATTTTATAGGAGTTTGTTGTGATTTACCCTAAATTAAATAACAATTATAGGTGCATTCAATAGAATTAATGCATCAAGAATGTTATTTATTGTCATATTCAATTACGCTTATTTTAGTCATTAGATAAAATTAGTTAAAACAATATGTACATTTTATTATTATTATAATAATAATAATAATAATAATAATAATAATAATAATAATAATAATAATAATAATAATAATAATAATAATGTATATCAACAAAAATAATAAGTAGTACAAAAAATATAAATCTCTAGTATACTATATCTTAGGATGGCGTTGATTTGTTTTAATTTTCATTGAATTCTACTTCTATTCGTTCTTTTATAAAATTAGAACTTGTCACGTGCGTTGTACGTATAAAATTATATATTGAGATATGAATATATCAGTTATTAGCTATAAAAATTATTAAAATCATAATTTTATATATATTTCTATCATTGAAATATTAATATAAACATTATATTTCCAAAAAAATTGATAATAATTGTTTTAAAATCATTTAATCTATTATTTATAGCTCACTTCTAAATTAATTTACTTGACGCTATTAATTAATTAACGATTCATTGAATACTTAAATTTTAATATGCAAGTTTAATTTAATAAAAAAAATAATGCTTTTATTTGTTGATAACTACTTATACTTTTGTTAACCTTAAGTTATATTTTTATAAATTTCTTTTAACTAAAAATATATTTCTCTTTTGTTAGTATACAATTGAAGTTTCAGTCAACGAATAATATGTTAATATATTGTTATATCTAAAATCTTATTTTTAATTATTATTAATATTTATTCTCAATTTTATAGAGATTTACCTCGATTGTGGTGCTAATTTTTATTTTTAATGGTAATTAAACTAAAAAATCATAAGGTTAGAGATCAAATAATATTCTAATAAAAGTTGGTACTTAAATATAATTTTCATAATTTCTAACAAATAATAGGATGAGCACTTAATTATAATTAGAACTTTGTTAAAGTAGGTTCCATGCACTTAGTGTATTTAATTAATTTTCTAACTTTTCTAATATAAAATTTATAAATTAAATTAATGCACTTCAAGTTAAAAAAATAAAATTAATCCATGTGAATCTAATGGCAATTGCCTCCTTATAGAACTAATAAATAACCTGAGTTTTCTTACCCTTTACTATCAATTTATTTTTTGTAAGTTTTTAAATGACAATTTTATAATATTAAATCTTATAAGTAGATATTAAATTAATGCTTTAGTAAAATTTTTGAATGTATATATTTGTAAGAAATGTTTCATTTGACCAACTCTCAGTATAAAATATTAGGTAAAATTATACTTTGGTCCTATAACTTTAGGTCATTAGTACTTTTAGTCCTGTAACTTATTTCATTTACACATTTAGTTTTTTTTTGACGAATTTAGTCCTGAGCATCTCACATTTGGTCCTTTTTTTTTTTGGCAAATTTAGTCCTTTATTGACAATTTTTGTCCTAACGACTCATAGTTACAAGACCAAAAATGAGATTTATTATAGTATGAATGAGACTAAAATTGTCAACACATGACTAAATTTATCAAAAAAAGGACCAGATATGAGATGCTCAGGATTAAATTCGTCCAGAAAAGGATTAAATGTGTAAATTAAGTAAATTACAGGGCTAAAAGTGCTAATGATTTAAAGTTACAAAACCAAAAATATAATTTTGTCAAAATATTATGAATTGATAGAAATCAATATTTTTAAATTTAAAATCGTGACCGAGCTTCGTCATCAACGATTTTAGAATTGTTATCAATATTATAATAATCTTTTAGCAAAAATTTCAAATTTATGTATTTGTACGAAATTTTATAAGAAAGACATTTGCATCATTGCTTAAATTATTCTTTTCAAAAATAAATAAAAGTTGGTTTAAAAGGACAAAAAGTTCTAATTAAAAGGAAATTGATTTAGTAGTTCTAATTCCTTTATACTATTTAGATAGATTTGTCATGATCTAAGTAGTTCAGCGATATTAAGACTATTAAAATTATCTTTCTTTTAATAAAATTTATTCTCTTACAATTAATTTTGATAAAATTACTTAAATACAGTCACATAAACAACCCTAAAGAAAATTATTTGAAAAATTAATTCATACTGAATTCGTCCTCAATTCTGCTTATGAGATATATTTTGAAATACTTTTACAAAATTTATAGATTGTGGTTCTAATTTCTCCTCATCAGATATTATTTGCTTTAGTTTAGAATGTTCGCTCATACATTTCATTATGATATTTTGTAAATGGTAATTAAATTAAAAATCATAAGTTAACAATATGCAGAGGGATAAAATAATATTCTAATTAAACTTGATATTCAAATATAATTTTAATAATTTCTAATAAATAATATGGAATGAGCACTTGTACGTATTAGAAATTTGTTAAAGTTGGCTTTACTTAGTATATTTAATCAGTATTTTAAGTTCTTTACTAGAAGATTTACAATTAATTCACTCAAGTTAAAGAAATAATTATTTATTTGAATTTAATTATGATTGCCTACTCTTAGGATTAATCAATGAGCTTAGTCTTCACTCCCTTTACTATCACTTTTTTTTTTATAACTCTTTAAACGACAATTCTGTGATATTAAATTAATCTTTTAGTAAATGTTCTATTTGACCAACTCTCAACTATAAAATATTATGAACTGATAGGTAACAATCTTTTTAAATTCAAAATTATGACAATGTTTTGTAAGAAAACATCATCCACAACTCACTACAAAATTTGATATTTAACTATGGCTAATTGTTATGGTTAATAATAAAATAGCTGTAGTAAATAGTCATTAACCATGGGCATGCAATGGTTGTTGGCCGTGGTATCCACGAGGGTGGTTAAAACGTTTGTCATGGCTAAAAATATTTGCTATGGCCGTGGTATCTACGTGCAAATACTTTTACTATGGCTCTTAGTCATGACAAATAATTTTTTTTGTGGTGAAAAACCTATGTTTTTGCATCGATTTTACCTAACTGCGGTTATTAAAAAATATTTACCACGATTTTTAGTCTGTAACTATTTAAATTGTAGTCAATAATCATTTTTTTTCTAATGACTGTAGAATTGTTATAAACATTATATTAATCTTTTAGTAAAAGTTTTAAATTTATAAATGTAAAAGTTTATATATTTGTAAGAAAGACATTTGAACCCTTGCTTAAAATTATTCTTTTTAATAATAAATAAAAGTAGTAAAAGACGAAGTTCTAAACAAGAAGGAAACTATTTAATAGTTCTAATTCCTCCCAACTACTAAGATATATTTGTTATTGTTTAAGTAGTTTAAAGATATTAGAACTACTAAATTAATTATTTTTTATAAAATTTATTCTCTTATAAGTTTATTATTAATTAAGTAAGGGTATGAGTATCTTTTCACAAGGAAAAAACAAACACTTAAAAGATTTGTCCTTTTATATATAGATATAGATATTGATATAGATAGATAGTAGGGATAATTACACTCCCCTTCCTTGAGGTTTAGTGTAATTACACATAGACCCCCTGTGGTTTGGGAAATTACACCCCTAAGATTTGCGTACATCTAACAAATAAGTCCATTCGTTAGTCAAAATTTATCAAATTGACTAATATTAACAAAAAAATTAGAAAAAAATTTATATTTAGCCTTGATTGACTTACTACTGACTTATTGCATGTTAAATAATTTTTTTCGAACTAAATTACCCTTATAACGGTGAAGATATACGTCCTCACATACATTAATGCGTGAAGATGTGTGAGGGTAATTTGGTCATAAAAAAATTTATTCACATGCAATAAATCAGTAATAAGTTAATTAAGAGTTAACATAGATTTTTTTCGGATTTTTTGATAATATCAGTCAATTCGGTGAATTTTGACTAATGGAGGAACTTATTTGTTAGATGAAAGCAAACATCAGGAGTACTAGATATAATTTCCCAAATCACATAAAATTTATGTATAATTACATCAAACCTTGGGGGAGGAGAATGTAATTATCTCTAGATAGTATCATTATGTTACTTTGTTTTTTGAAGGAGGTGATCAACATTTTTTCCATATACTAAGCCACTTATTTGTTTTTTATTTTCAAATTATTTGACTCATGACTTTAGTTCTCAATCTTCATAGTGTTTTTTTAATTTTATTTTAATTGTTTGATTCTTTTCGTTAGTTCAGACGATAAATTTGATAGAAATATAAGGGATAAATTGCAATCTACCTATTTGTATTATGAAAAATAGGCAAACAACCTCCTTATAAAAAACAAAATAACAATTTAGCCCCGGTGTTTTTCAAAATCCTGCAATTTATCTCTTTATGTTTTTAAAATTAAAACAATATACCTCATTAGGCAAAGAGATAAATTGCTTCATTTTTAAAACGCAGAGGGATAAATTACTATTTATTTTTTATAAAATGATAATTTACTCATTTTTAAAATGACGGAAGGATAAATTACATTAAACCTGAAATATAACATGTGTAAGTCATATGCTCCATTTTTTGGAAAGGACTTGTCAGAATGAAGGTATATGCAGTGTATTTCTGTCAGTTTTGGATGGACACTTAACAGTAGGGACCAACTTGTGTTTGAAATTAGCAATATGAGCTATCAATTTTATAACTCGTGGATATGAAGGAGTAATTTCGTTTCAGTGACAAGGTTGAGGGTGAAAAATGTAATTTTCCCTTGTTGGGGACTATAACAATGCAATAAAATATAAAGGATAAATGTCAATATTAGTCCCTTAAATTTGTATTTAAAATCATTTTGACCCCTCATCTTTATTTCCTTACTTTATCATCCATAAAGTTCACATTTAGGGTCATTATAGTCCATCAACCACTTTTTCGGCCAATAATACAGCAATTTGGTCAAATGACGTGCGCATATTGAATTTAAAGGGTAAATATGTTATTTAGTATCTATTAATACAAAAGAAAAAAAAAGTGGATATTAGGATCATTTACTTCTTGATCACATCTATAAACAAACATGTCCTGGAAAATAAAATTTTCAACTATAAACAAACAAAACTTAAATATGACTACATAAGTAAGAAATATGTTTTTGTGGAATACATGAAGCAACAAATCTCAACTAAATGATAGGGTAAATTATAATAATCTCCACTAAAATTTGATATAATTACGAATACCTCCTTTTTGTTTGAAAATTATAAATACCCCCTGACATTTGATGAAATTATGTAATTCTTGGATGGAAAAACTTGCTTATTATCTTTTTGCTTTTTTTTTTAAATTTAAAACTTATAAAAAAAGCGAACGGGATTGATGAAACAAATTTAAAAATTATAAAATAATTATCCACTTAATCGACAAAAAGAATAAAAAAGTTTTAAAAAATAAATAAAATTATAATTTTTAATCCACAAGGGCATTTGGTCAGTTCACTATAAAAATTGATGAAAACCTAATGGATTGGGTTAATTGTTAGTCAGACATTAAAATTAGGGCCGTATTGATAATTTTTTAAACAACGAGGGAGTATTCATAATCATGTCAAATTTCAAAGGAGGTCGTTGTAATTTACCCTAAATGATAAGCAAAAAATTGAATCAACACATAAAAATCAAATCATATCTTATATATTTCATTCTGCTTCTCCCAAATCAACAGAATTAAGAAACATGAGGAAAACTGCCATTTTTAGTCCCATAATGGTCTTTTTGAATTTAATTCAATTTATTACGATTTTTTTATATTGTACCTCAAGTTATTTTTTTTTATGTTAGTCCTCATATATATTTTTTTCGTTCAATAATTAATGAAAAATATACAAAAAAAAATGCTAACAACTTCATTAATTATTGAACAGAAACTACATCCAAGGACTAAAACTAAAAAAAAAAAAAGGAAAATCAATTTATGAGATGTAATATAATAAAAACATAAAAATGAAACTAAATAAAAAAATTATAATAAATAGAACCAAAAATACGATCTTTCCCAAAACAATATGAGATAGATTTGCCAAATAGACCAGAGGCACTAGTCAAATATGTTTTCGGGTAAATTACATTTTGTCATTTGAACTATGCTCGTTTTTATACTATGTAATCATTTTTTTTTGTTAACTTACTATCTCAACTTTGCGAAATTTGCACTTTGCCATTTATGATCGTCTTTTTGTTAATTTTTCAGTCGGAAAAATATCATATGCATGTTGTGCATATGCGAAAAATAACTCATCTCATAACCTTTAAACATTATATGTTCATTGCATATGATGTTTTTCAACAAACAATTTGGTTGAAAAACAGTTATAAATGGCTGAGTGTAAAATTTTGTAAAGTTGAGAAGATAAGTTGATACAAAAAAAAAAATTTAAATACCAAAATATAAAAATGTTCATAGTTCGAATAGTAAAGTGCAATTAATCCTATGTTTCCTGGGCATATGCTTACACTAAGTTAACCCAGAATCATCTTATCAATTGTATTATTATGATAAAAATCACACCATGAAATCCAATATACACCAATAAAATTAAGGCCAAGAAAATTAGTAGAGGTAGCATTAGTCTTTATGCATTTTAATATTAAAACTATGTAACTTGCGTCACTTTAATTATTATATTCCTCCATTTATGAAGCTAATTGTAAGAAATAACCTTATTATCCTTTTAGGTTAGTGGTATTAGTGGTTCGTTAAATATATAATATTTTTAATATTTTTTTTAACACCTTTTTCCCACTGCATTATATTTATGTCAATATTGCCACTTTTTCATATAATCTATTTACATTATTATCCACTAATTCATATTTATATAGCGAATGATTTTGCACTTACAAAAAGCGCAACATTTTTCTTGTTTCGACATACATACATATATATATATACATATACATATATATATACATATATAAATCATATGGATAGTTACACTACACATTCCACAAGAGAAGGCTTTATTAGTTGAAGGAATATATTTTTTTGAGTAAAGTTTTGAACTTTACAATTTGTCCAGAGCGTATTAGATTGATGTTGTTCTCGAACTATTGATCCTATAAGAGATAGTCAAAAGTAAAACTTTTGGTCCAAGTGATAGTACTTTGTTGCAATAGATTTGAATCTTTTAAAAAATATGAAATATCCCGGATTACTTTGAAAATTTCATTTGAAATTTTCAATTATACCTTGTACTATCTACATTGGGTGGCAATTAATTGATCTTAAAATCCTAAAAAGAGTGGACAATCCTTTTAGGATAAATAATTTATCATAATTATAAATATTTTTGTTGTTTGAAAACTTATAGATATCTCCATAGAATTAACGACCACCTACCAAATATCTCTACGTGACAACCTATTATAGGGAGGCATTCGCTAGATGACTGTTTATTTAAGGAGGTATTTATAATTTTTCAAACAACAAAAAATATTTATAATTATAACAAACTTTAGGAAAGTTCGTTGTAATTTATCCATCATTTTATATATTTCTTTATCGTTAGTTTACTGCTTCCCAATACTTATTTTATCTAATACTTATTTACATAATTCTACTTAAATTAAAAATTAGTTTTTTTCAAATATTTACCCTTTTGTATTTTTCTAAAACCTTTTTTATATTATAATTTAATTTTTTGGCTATTTTTTATATTTTTCATCTGTTTTGTTTTGTTTGCAACAAAAAGGAATAAAATAATTTAGTGCTAATAGATACATATCTCATTTAATATTATTTTGTATAATTGTACCCAAACTACCATTATTTATTTTTATTTTTGTTTAAATATTTCTCCCATTATATATTTTTTACACCATTTTTTCTATATTATAGTTTCATCCATAATTTTTTTTTATAGTTTAAATCTTTTGTTCTTTTTTCAGGTTTCTTTTCTTTTTTCTTTTTGTTTTTCAAACATGAGGAACAAAATCATTTAGTGCTTAGAGGTACATATTTTATTTAATATTTATATATACAATTCTACTTAATTTGGTATTCGATTTTAGTTTCATTTAAAGTGTAATTCAAGTTACTCTTTGAAAAAAATTTATTCGTGAAAATTATATTTTCTGCTGACAAAGCCCTTTTTGTTCTTTCAAGCCAGTGAAGATGTTGCTATGTTTATGATTTCATCGAACTTAGTAATTTTTTTTTATTTTTACTCATTTTATTTTCTAATTTCATAATAATTTTTATGCCTTTTCTTTTTATTCAAATCGATGAAATGATATTGAGATTTTAAAATTATTTTCTTAAAATATCCATGCTTCTTTATTTATTTATTTTTTCTTTCCGTCTTATAACTTATTAAAAGTAAGTTTCTATTTATTTTTGTATTTTATTTTATTTTTTACAAAGAAAGATCATTTTAAATTTGTATACTTTAGTATAATTTTGATGGAAGATAAATTATAGCAAACAATACATTTTAAATAATTATTTAACTTCTAAATTTTTCTATGGAGTTGAAATTTTTTAAAATAAAGTTATTTACATTTTTAATAGAATGCAATAATTTTATGAAAGTAATCCTCATAAAATAAAAATTTTGGTTATGAAAATATATTGTATGTGTAGGAAAATATTATTTCTTATAATAATCAAAATAGATTAAAAATTCAAAATTACTATATGTTACCTATTAAAATTAAAAAGTTTTATTTAATATTCAAAGAAAGAAAAATTATATAATCGTGCATAGCACGGGCTTTACGCTATATATATATATATATATAATATATATATATATATATATATATATATATAAATCATATGTACAGTTACACTACATATTCCACAAGAGAAGGCTTTATTAGTTGAAGGAATATGCTTTTTTAAGTAAAGTTTTGAACTTTACAATTTGTTTAGAGTGTGTTAGATTGATACTGTTCTCGAACTATTGATACTATAGGAGACAGGTCAAAAGTAAAATTTTTGGTCCAAGTGATAGTACTTTGTTGCGATAGACTTGAATCTTTTCAAAGAATATGAAATATCCCTGCTTAGTTTGAAAATTTCATTTGAAATTTTCAATTATACCTTGTACTATCTACACTGGGTGGCAGTTAACTGATCTTAAAACCCTAAAAAGAGTGGACAATCCTTTTAGGGTAAATAATTTATCATAATTATAAATACTTTTGTTGTTTGAAAACTTATAAATATTTTCATAGAAATAACGACCACCTACCAAATACCTCTACGTGACAACCTATTGTAGGGAGGTATTTGCTAGATGACCGTTAATTTTAGGAGGTATTTATAATTTTTCAAACAACAAAGAATATTTATAATTATAACAAACTTTAGGAAAGTTCGTTGTAATTTATCCATCATTTTATATATTTCTTTATCTTTAGTTTACTGCTTTGCCAACTACCCTTTCCCTCCTGATGTCGTCAGAAAGCGAGATCGACTACATTTATATTCTTAGGGTGCAATTCAACACGCCATCACTAGAATTCTTATACAAAATTCTCCCTTCCTCTCAAACGAAGGTGGATATTTATAGTACGACAAAGTTACACTATTTAGAGTAGGTTAAGGCAAAATATCATTTCGGCCTTACCTATCCCTTCTACATGGCTATGATTTGTCTACTGCGGGTATTTTCATAATCTGACGAATTAATATAATTTGGTAAGTTTGACAATAGACTTTTTTTTGAGGAGATATTCTTCTTTCTTTATTGGGATGGCCTTTCCTTTCATCAATATGATTTGTTTCTCTTGCATCAACAACCCCCCTAATTCTTAAAATATCTCTTGGGATACTTATGAATTATAGTGAATCTTGGACTCTTTTGCGGGCTTAGCCTACCTTAAGGACTGCTTGGCTTGATGTCTATATATATTATTGATGTAACGATTGTCTTGTTCACTTTGAAAATTAATTTCTTCATTTTCTTTCTGAAAAATATCTTCATGGCTATGAGAGCTATCTTCTATTAAATTTTTCTCCCTTCTCGCGTTATTATTGATTTCTTTCTTTTTTTGCTCTTAGATTGATACCTTGACTGAGATTGTTGACCAATGCTTCGAGTGACAAGGAGTTGAAGTGGTCGGAGGCCACTCTCGAAGAGACGAAGACTTTCTTTCTTGTCAATAGCAACTCAAGGAAGCGCCTGATGGTCAGAGCAAATGGAAATATTGTTATAATCGTGAGGTCGCTTCTGATCAATGCTTTCTCAAGTTAGAGGCTAGAAAAATTTACTTGGAGTGTGTTTGTAATGACTTTAAGGAGAAGTATGAGGATTCTGAGATTTTGAAACCATTGGTGCGGTGAGAGCCAATGGCATTTACGACCAAGCTATTAGGCAGTGTCGCTCCAAGCTGAGGGAATGTGGTCGTTTTGCGGGAGAGAATTTCATGTTCCTCGATCCCCGTGTGTCTGATGAGGATGTTGCCAAAGAAGGTAAGGTAGAGGTTGTGGATGAGCCACTTATTGAAGGTGTTCGTGGTGATGTTGAGGTCGGCAAGGGTGATCAAGCTTGATTTATCTTATATCTTTCTTTATTGATTTCTCACTTTGTAATCGACACCACTTTGTTGTTATTTTTACATTTGATAAAACCCCTTTAGGCTTATAATTTATTTATTCTTGTTGTCTTTAATCATTATGTACTTACTATTCAGGACTTGTAGGAGTCCTTTGCATAATGCTAGCATGTTTTTGCTTGGGAACCCTTGGGAGTTCCTTTGATTTTATTTGAGGCCTCGCTTGGGAACGTCTTAGGAGTTCCCTCGGCCATATTCGTGCAACTTCTTAGGAGTTCCTTTGATTGCCTTAAAGAGTCGCTTAGGAAGTTCTTAGGAGTTTCTTTCATTATCTTTAGGAGTCGCTTGGGAACATCATAGGAGTTTCTTTGATTATCTTAAGGAGTCTCTTGGGATCTTCTTAGGAGATCCTTTGATTGTCTTTAGGGTACTATAAAGCTACTCCTCCTTGAGCGCCTTACGGTGGTTCATTTGAGGTGTAAACTTGATCTAAAGCACGGGGCACTGCAATGGCGAAACAAATCGGTAAAGTTTTAAAAAACAATTATGTTTGTTATATTATTAGTAAACTTTACAAGATATTGTAAAAATAATTCACCATGATTTGTGTTGATTAAAGTATAATTATTCTAATTTTTAATTAATGTTGTATACGAGATTTTGAGGATTCTACAGGTGGAGGACACATCAAATTTGACTTTGGAAGAGCAAAAGAATTCTAAGATGTAATAGAACAAAAACTAAATAGTTTTGTAAAAAAAATATTGATAAAAGCTAAATTAGATGATGCGTGCAAAAGTAGCACTGGTCTGAAGGGCTTGGACTTTTGATCCGGGCCTGAGCTACGAAAAAGAAGAGCTTAGGAGATGGGACCTGCAGAACAACGAATTAGTACTCCGATGTTCAAGGTAGTATCGATTTAAAGAAAAATAATTGAAAGATATTCAATTGAGGTAAAGAATCGTAATAGGATAATTAAATTCGTGATGTAAATCATATTAAGAGTGCAAATAGAATGTGAAGTAGTGATTATGAGAGCAGAGAATTTGAGAGAGAGGAGAACGTCCCCCTGCTTGGGACCAAACCTGTATATATAGAGGAGGTGTCCCCCTTGGGGAGGGGTCTGCATGGTTTTCGGGTTTTGAGGCGAATGGATGTGGGTGGTTGGGATAGGCTTCCACCTAACCTGATCCTCTATGAATGTGCTTGTAATGCAAGTTCCCGCGAGGGAAGGGATTCCTTATCCTCAAGGGTTGTCTGGACGTTTCTTGACGTGTTAGGAGTCCTTCCTCTCATAGGAGTTTGGGCAACTGAAGGGGCCTCCCTGACTCGTGTCTTCTAGGCAGGACGGATAATCCTAGGTAGCGGCTTACGTGGACCCCTTGCATGGACTGCTTGTAATGGGCTGACGTCCACTGGGTCGTGCCCTTGGACTGGGCTGGTGGATAATTGGGGGCCTTCTTCTTCATTCACATTGCTGGGTCAGTATGGAGAGTCTTGGACCTCTTCCACCCGAAGTTTGTGGGTCTCCTTAAAGTATGTACTGTGTCTAAATCTCTTGGGTCATACATATCAAATAGTATTTAAAGAAAAATCACTTCTAAAATAAAATTAATTGATGAAATGTTGTTTTGTTCCTATGTGTTAAGAAGATACTATTTTTTTGGTTATCATTTCACTTGTTATTTGTCAGTAATAATTATTGTTTTTGCAAAAAATCATATATATATTTTTTTCAATTAGTATTTCATATTTGTGTTTTCAAAAATATTAAAAAAATATATTTAATTTAATAATGCTTCCACTAAGTAATATAATTATTGATTCATACACAATAATCAAACTTGCATGATTGCCAAAAAAAAATTATTAATTAATCAAATAATAATATGTGGACAAAATAATATAACTAGATGATATAACGCATAAATTATTAAAAACTTAAAATATTAAATATATGAAGGTGTAATTATTGTTAAAATTCAAATTGTTTGAAAACTCCGGTATCAACTTTAAATATATAATTTTAAAAATAAATTAAAAAGGTAAAATTGAATTAAGGTTATTATAGTAAGAAAAAGTAATAAAAAATAAAATTGAATTTATTTACAAAAAAGCCAAAGCAGCTATAAGCACTTTTGGCCTAACAACGCTTTTCTTAGCCGTTTTAGGGAGTACTTGCAAAAATTTCTATTTTCAAAAAAGTTATTTTTGTAGAAAAAAATTAAAAGACGTATTAGAATCAAAAGTGGGTCTGTAAAGAAAGTAAAAGCAAATAAGAGCTAAATTGGGTAGTGTTTGGAAAAAAAATTACTTTTATCATAAACCTAATTGATGAAAGACTATTTTGTCCCTGTGTTAAAAAGATACTATCTTTTTGCTTATTATTTCACTTGTTGTTTGTCACTATTAACTATTTTTCTGCAAAAAGTCAAAAAATTTATTTCGATTAGTATTCCATATTTATATTTTTAAAAATATATAAAAAATATATTTAATTTAATAATGCTCCACTAAGTAATATAATTATTGATTCATACACAATAATTAAACTTGCATGATTGCAAAAAATATTTTAATTTATTATTACTCAATAATAATATGTGAACGAAATAATATAATTAGATGATATAGCACATAAAATATAAAAATATAAAAATATTAAATATGTAAAAATTTAAATTTAATTACAATTAAAATTTAAATTATTTAAAACTCTGATATCAACTTTATACAATTCTAAAAATAAATTAAAAACGGTATAGTTGAATTAAGGTTATTACAATAAGGTAAATTAGTAAAAAAAATTTAAATTTATTTTAAAAAAAATTCAAAGCAGCTAACAGCACCCCCTAAGGTATTTCTAACTTTTGACCTAAAAGCACGTAGAAACAGGTATCTCAAATACTTCAAAGTATTTTTTTGGAGCCATAAGCTAAAAAGCGCTTTTTTGAAGCACTCGCAAATACTCCCTTACAAGCAGAAGCTGGTATTCCAAACATTTCAAAAATATTTTTTTAGAGCCAAAAGTTAAAAACCGCTTTTTAAAAGCACTCGCAAATACTCCCTGATTTTGTAACAAAAGCAGAAGTTATGGAATGGACCTATTGCTCTAAGTTAAATTTTTTATTTCAAATCACGTTGCATCTTCTATTTTATTTTACATATCCACGTGATTATATATAATTTTTTTCCTAAATCAAATAAATAACATAATTTTATATACGTGGTGTGTATATATTTGTTCAAATAAAAGAGATAATAGAACTTAAAATAAAAAATTCAATACGGTATTTTTCGACTTTACTTCCTTGTAAACTTTGATATCAGCTTTATCCAATTCTAAATCCAGAAGAAAAAAAAGAATAAAGTGCAATTTACCCCATTGTGATTTAAAAAATGATGCAATTTATCTTATTTAAAAAAAAGATAAATTATACTTTATTTTTTTATAAGGATTTTTTTTTAATTTTTTCATTAATACAGGTGTAAATTGTATTTAACCCCTTCTACATTGTGGGTTTAGAAAAGTTTTTTTTCCCCTCGAACTCCCATATCCACGCTTATGGACACATGGAAATTACAAACATACGGCTAAAAAAAATTATTGTGGGTTCGAAGGCATAAAACTGGAAGACTTCGTTACAAATTGGAGCCCAACTAATCTAATTTACCATACACAAACTTTAGAGATAATACCAATCGCCTGCGATAGTTCTTGAAAATATTTTCGGTGGGAAAAATGCAATTTTGATACTGTAAGTATGAGGTGGAAAATGTGTGAAATTTTTAAAATTATAGAACAAAATTATCAAATTAGAATCATAACCCACCATAATTATAGGATTAAATTATAATTTTTCTATATCCAAGCACCTCATTTAATTTGTATATTGATTTTTTTTCCCGTTGTATTGAAATGGAAGAATAATTACACTTTTGATCTCTCAATAACACCACTTGTTCTTATTATTAAGTGAGAGCACCACTTTGGTATTTCACTTTTTTGATCCGTCAATTTATATTATGCTTATTTTTTATACTTAATTAAATTAATTTATGTATTTGTTCATTTCCCAACCTCCCACTCTTCCCCAAACCACCCTTCTCAATCCCCACATTGCCCACTCTTTCAAATCTTTATATATATATTTTAATTTGAATATTTTTAATTCTTTCAATTAAAATATATTTTTAAAAATATAATAATATTTAAAACTTTTATTTAATTATGCATACTAATTTGAGTGTGCCACACACACTAATATATATTAAGTGAGAGCGCACCTTCTTAGTTTCTCACTTTGATGTGCACGACCCAAAGCACTTAAACCCAATACAATCTTCAATAAGGCCCATGGCATTAGAAGGAGGAAGTCCAAGGCCTCCCCCATCAGCCCAACAGCACATATGAGGAAGATGATCCAAGCTATGCACGGGTTCGGCCCAGATACACGTCCCAGCAAGGAGGATCGGACTAAATGCTCATTGCCAGTCCTCCACGTAAGACGTCCACCTGGACTGCCACATGGGATTACTCAACTTGCATGGAAGACATTGGTCAAGGAGGCCCCCTCAGCACTCCAAACCCTTGAAGCACAAGGACTGTTCATAGGTTAAGGAGTGTCAAAGAGTCCTTGAGGAAAAAAAGTCACCTTCAGTTCGAAAACCTATCCTTCATCAAGACCTACTGAAGATAAGATCAGATTGTGCCTTATCTTAACCACCTCTATATACACACCTCGAAAATCAGGAGAACATGGAAACTCCTACTAGAGGGGGACAACCTCCTTATATATACAAGTTTGATCCCAGGCGGGGGACACTTTGGACTTACGGAATTTTCACTATCAATTGTTATCTAGCACTCTATTTTTCACTCTGAACATGATTTACCTCACGGATTTGATTATCCTATTACGACTATTCCTTTCAATTCATTTTTTACGATTATTTTTTTTCTAAAACTGATACTAACTTGAGCGTCGAAGTGCTAACGTATTATTTTGTAGGTTTTATTTCTCAAGTTCCTTTATTCTTGGCCCAAATCAAGATCCTAAGTCTGAGCTTGTCCGACCAGTGCTAAAATCTCACACATCAATTGGCGCCTTCGGTTGGAACATAAAGTTCAAGACGACAGTTTTGATGGAGATCCTCACGAACATCGCGAACAAGCAAAAGGCAGTGGAGACCCCCGACAACCGGCAAGCCTTGCAAGTTGTTGCAGGGACGTCCTTAACCCCAGGCACTGGAGGGTCTGCGCCAGCACCTTTGGTACCAACGCCGGACCCTTCAAGATCTGTAGGTCTTGCTGCCGACCTCCAAGACGAAGTACCTCTTTAGATACCTCCACGGAGGAATTATCTCCACCTTTGTTAGGAGCTATCCAATAGATAGTTTCAACAGCAATTCGAGAATAATTGGCGGCACTGACCCCTTCTCGTGTAGCCACTCCATCCGATACGGAGGTCCCTGAAGAAGAAGCTAGATGAGATGTCCTTGTGCCTGCGCCCCTAACGGATAAGAGGCAGGGAGCTCCCCCATTGGCTCCTTAAGAGGTTCCTTCACAATGGCTTGCCCACTTTGAGTGCCTTTCAGAAGGCCTTTAGAATGTTCAGTACCAGATTGGAAGAGCCCCCGAAGATGAAAGACAAGGCATCCCCTTCATCGAAGCAGTGATGGCGGATGAACTCCCTGCAAATTGCCGCACCACAGCTATTATTGAATATGATGGCACGACTGATCCTCAAGAGCATCTCTGACATTTCGAAAATGCAGCTCTCTTACATAGGTACCTGGACGGGATGAAATGTTGTCTTTTCGTCACTACCTTTGCTCCGCCCAACAATAGTTCAATCAGTTGCTTGTGGGAGCGATAGCAAGTTTCCAAGAGTTTTGATCTTTTTTTCTACACCAATTCGCTAGCATTCGAAAGCTTCGGAAGATAGAACTCAGTCTTTTTGCCATACGTAAGAAAGACAATGAACCTTTGAAGGAGTACCTGTAGAGATTTAACACTACTACGTTGGAGGTGCCCTTTGCCACCTAAGAAGTGAGAGCTAGTACTTTCACTCAAGGACTCCTAGACGGGGACTTCTTCAAGTCCTTGGCCAAGAAACCTATTTCCAAATTTGAAGCCTTTTGGGTCGCGCTGCAAAATACATTAATACGGAGGATGCCTAAACTGCTAAGAAAGAAAGTCGTGGATAGAAGAGAAAGGAGACAAAGGAGGAGGCCCCCTAAGCCTCGAACTAATTTTTGGGACAAGAAGCCCCCCTTTCAAAGGGAAAAATGCAGTATATACCCCGTTAACTGCACCCATTACCCAAGCTCTCATGGTAGTAGAAGGAAAAGGTCTATTAGCTCGACCTAGATCATAGAAGAAGGGTCTCAATGCCCCAAGTCTGACAAATTCAGTTATTTTCGTAATGACTAAGGTCATACCACCGAAGAATGTCGACACCTAAAGAATGAGATTGAAAGACTTATTCAAAATGAGTATTTACAAGAATAAATGTGCAAGGAAAAAGCTAGAGGAATCAAACCTTATCAAAAGCAAGAGGTGGATAAATTAAAAGAAATGAGAGTTGCTAGCCTTGAAGCCTTCCCGAAAGGGGGACCCAAGATTACGCCAGGAGATAGAGGTGTGCCTAGTGACCTTCCTCGCAAAGGGGTCATACGAATGATAGCTGGAGGTCCTATGGGGGGTGATTCCCACCATGCTAGAAAATCAAAAGTATGAGAGGCCCATGATATACATACAAAGGAAGTTCTAGATATGGAGGCAATGGAGGACACCCCTCTTATCCAATTCGGGCGAGCAGAATGACCGGGACCACAAACTCTCACGATGATGCTCTGGTCATCACTACTTTACTCACCAACTATGAACTAGAATGTATCTTCATAGATTTTGGAAGCTCCGGAGATATACCCTTTGGAGAAGCATACGACCAGATACAACCAGGGGACGTACCACTAGAAAAAGTGAACACCTCCCTGTACAGGTTCGCGGTGGAGGTAGTCTATCCCCGGGGTATGATATACCATCCTCCTATAATGTCATCTTAGGGAGGCCTACCGATAATTCCTTTTAAGTCATAATATCCATATACCATATGAAGATTAAATTTCTTTCACCTGGAGGTCTAGTAGAAGTTCAAGGAGACGGCCTCCAATCACGTAAATATTACATAGAGGCTGTACATAAAGAACAAAAAAGGAGCACGGACGAAACCCTCAAGGGGGCACTCTCCAGCAAGCGAGGAAAAGATTTGAGCCACAGGAAGAACCTGATGCAAGAAGGGGACGCCCTTAAGGTTCAGCCGGTTGAAGAATTGTTGAATATTGAACTCATACCAGGAGATTCGAAAAAAATCACATGGATGGGCTCCCAAATGGATGATGCAACTCGAAAAGAAATAATCCAATGCTTACAACACAATATAGATATTTTTGCATGGACCCCTAAGACTTGGAGGGGGTCAATCCAAACGTTATTACCCACTATCTCAATATTGATCCCTGTGTCAAACCCGTAAAACAAAAGAAAGGCATTTCGAGCCATAGGAAGACAAGATAATCCAAGCTGAAGTAGATAAATTGATGGCAGCATGATACATCAAAGAAATACAATTTCCAAAATGGCTATCCAATGTCGTCCTAATACCTAAACCTCGAGAGAAATGGAGAATGTGCTTTGACTTTTAGGGACCTCAACAAGGCGTATCCCAAGGAATTCTATCCCGTACCTCGAACTTGATCAGCTAGTTAACTCCACGGCTGGCTGTGAGTTGCTCAACATGATGGACGCTTTGCAATGATACCATCAAATCATGCTGGCTCCAAAAGATCATAAAAGGATCAGCTTTATAACTTCTGTAGGGATATTTTGTTACGTAACCATGCCATTTAGACTAAAAAATACAGGAGCCATGTACCAACGCCTAGTAGATAAGATATTTCGTTCACAAATAAAGAGAAATGTTGAAGTATACGTGGACGACATGCTAGTCAACAACAAAGAACCATGAAACTATGTTGCAGATTTGGAGGAAGCATTCTCTGTATTGAGAAAATATGGACTGAAGCTTAGCCCATGAAAATGTGCATTTGGAGTATGAGGTGGCCGCTTCCAGAGGTTCATGGTCACCCAAAGAGGGATTGAGGTCAACCTCTTCAAGATTAAAGCTATATTGATTATGAAAGCACCAGGCAACATCAACAAAGTACAACGATTGACCGAAAGGATAGTCGCACTTAGTCACTTTATTTCTAAAGCAGCAAAGAAGAGCTTACCTTTCTTCAAAGTGTTGAGGAAAGCAAATAATTTCAAGTGGAATGTCACTTGCCAGCAAGCCTTCGCAGAACTCAAAAAAACATTTGGCAGAGCTCCCTCTACTGGTTAAGCCTTCCCAAGGGGACACCCTCTACTTTTTCCTTTCTGCTACACCTCAAGCAGTCAGTTCCATTCTCATTCGTGAAGACGAAGGAAAGGAATGTCAATCTATTATGTTAGTAAGGTACTCAATTGTGTAGAGAGATGATATACTCCCATTGAGAAGATGGCCCTCGCAGGTATTTACAACCAGTAGATTACGCCCCTATTTTCTTTCACATCCTATCAGGATGTTGATGAACTTGCCATTAAAACAAAGTTTGGGTAAACCCAAAACCTTCGGATGCTTAGTAAAGTGGGCAGTGGAACTAAGCGAGTACGATATTTCGTACCTACCATGAACAGCGATTAAAGCCCAGGCTTTAGCAGACTTTATCTTTGAAATGGTAGGAATATCATTGGAGGATACCTCAAAAACCCAAAATGGTTCCTTCATGTAGATGGATCATTCACAATTCAAGGTAGTGGGTCAGGTATAGTCATCACTTCTCCTCAAGGAGAAGACTTGGAGTTCGCCGTAAAATTTGGTTTTAAAGCCTTCAACAATGAAGCGGAATATGAATCATTAGTGATAGGCATGAAAATGGCTCATGAAGCAGGAGCCAGACACCTTGTAGCTTACTCAGATTCTTAATTAATAGTCAAGCAGGTGGAAGGTAGATATGAGGCCAAAGAACAAAATATGACACAATACCTGCAATAGATAGCAGAGTTTAAAACAAGTTTTGAAAGTCTCCAAGCTATACCAATCCTAATACAAGAAAGCGGTAAGACTGATTGTCTCTCCAAGCTTGCCAGTGCTTTTGAAGACTGCAGGATTAGGCACATTACTATACAATATCTTCTTAAGTCAAGGCTCCTCTGACAATCCAGGAAAAATCCTCAACAGAGAACTAGAGAGCACCCGTAATCAAAAGGCTGAAAGAAGGACGCCTCCCAGGTAATAGATGGGAAGTAGCCAGACTCAAAGCTCGAGCCATTCATTTCTTGTTGCAGGGGGTCCTCTATATAAATCTTACACACACCCTCTACTTTGGTGTCTATCCCAACAAGAAGAGATACATGTTCTTAAGGAAATACATAATAGGTGCTGCGGAGCGCATGTAGAAACATGGATGCTAGCTAACAAAGCTCTACGGGCAGGATATTTCTGGCCCACCATGAGGCAAGATGCAAGACAACTAGTGAACAAATGTGAAGGATGTTAGAGACATTTTTCTCTCATACACCACTCGACAGAGCCACTCACCACCATGTTATCACCATACCCTTTTGTGCAATGGGGCATGGACATTATGGGACCTTTCCCACTAGCTCCCAGCCAGAGAAAATTTCTCTAGGTAGCAATCGACTACTTTACCAAATGGGTGGAAGCAGAGCCACTCGCCCGTACCAATGAAGGAGAAATAATAAAGTTCATTTGAAAAAATATCATCTGTCGCTTTGGGCTCTCTAGAGAAATAATATCAGACAACGGTCAGCTATTTCAGGGTCGGAAGATACAAGAATGGTGTAGCGGATTGAACATAAATAAAAATTCACATCAGTAGCACATCCCCAGTCCAATGGGCAAGTTGAAGTCACCAACCGTATTTTAGTACAAGGAATTAAAAAGAGATTAGAACAAGTTGGTGAAAACTGGATGAAAGAGTTAAATAGTGTGCTATGAGCCTATAGAACAACCCCCCGAGGGTCTGCAAGGGAAAACCCCTTTACTCTAGTTTATGGAACCGAGGCCATCATCCCTGCCGAGTTGGGGATGCCTTCTTATAGAATTCTGCACTTTTCGGGAACACGTAACAATGACGTCTTTAAAGAAAATTTGGACCTCATCGAGAAATTGAGAAAAATATTTGCATATATAGGGACAAAAATACCATGATCAATGTTTATAATAGAAGGATGAAAATTTTGAAATTTTCAAGTTGGAGACTTGGTATTATGCAGAGTAGATCATTGAAACCAGTAGAAAAGCTAGATCATACTTGGGAAAGACCTTACAAAGTCAAAGGAGTGATAGATCGAGGGGCTTAGGAACTAGAAGATCTCGAAGGATGCCCCCTAGTTCGCCCATAGAATATACACAACCTCAAAAAATACTATGTATGAAGAAGGACGCCTCCTTCATCATCTAAGTTCTCCCGGAGGATATCTCCTAAAAACTTCCAAGGAGATGTCTCCTTCATCACAGTTAGCCCTCTCAAAAAATAAAATCTTAGGGAACAACCCCTAGTACAACCCTCAATAAAGATACCCCTTTATGTTGTAGGCATCCCCCTGCAAAGGTATGATATTCCTTCGAATTTCTGCATGTTATAATAAGGCGAGGCAAAAAACTGTCATAGGAGTAAGCCCTGTCAAAACTCCATACAGGCATCCACCACTTAATAGGAAACCCAAGGTCCCCATTTAAAGCCCTCACACGCATTTTACTTATCTTCGTATATACATACATGCATCTTAGGGTATAACAAGAAAATTAACCTTGCTTCTAAGAACACAAGATGCAAGAAAATATTTGCGGGGATGCCCCCTGCAAAGAGGTATCCCTCACAATGAGCTCCTCCAAGCAAGGCCTAAACATTCTATTTATCAAGCACGAAGAAAGCAGCAAAACATAAATATAATAAAGTAGGAAATGAACATCATCATATTACGATCCCAAGCCCAATGAGGACGTCCCCCGCTACAGAATCAAATGCTGCTTTGGGAGGGGGACTCATCATTTCGGCTTCAAGCTCCCCCACTATGTTGTCTTAATTCTCTTCTACATGGCATCCCACATGAGTCATTTTGAAATTAATACAATTAAATTAAGAATGAGAAAGAGAATAACTTAATTCAGGGGGAAAGTCTTCGCTTACTGGAGCTAGGGCTTTGGCAAAAGTATATAGGGCAGTCTCTAGTGTTGCTCCGAGGTCAAGAAAGAGGGCTTTTGCTCAGCAGGAGGTACCCTTGAGCCAGAAACTATCCTTTGCAGACTCTGAAACCATGCTCAAGAAAGGGCCTGGCTATTCTGGCCACCTCATCCTGATACTCCTCGGACTTTTTGTACTCATCAATCCAGCTGGCCTAGTGGCGTTCCAAGTAATGTTGGCCCTCCTTAGTGTTGGGAAAATCAAGCACATCTTAATCAATAGCCTTTTTAATGGTGCCCTCATGACTGGTAGCCTCCTTTTGAAGTTTCTTTAATTCTTTCTCCAGTTGCTGATTTGAACTAGTGAGCTCCTTTTTTCTCCTCCTTGAGCTTAGCATTCTCAGTATTCAAATGCTCTACCTTATCCTCCAGCTTTTGTATCAAATAGACATTCATAAAGAGGAAGATATCCAAAATTAGAAGATACCTTAAGCAAATACGAAGAGATTCGCCCCTCCAGCTCCTCCCGTGGCGAACGAGCCAACAAGTGCTTGTCCCTCAAAGATAAAACCTCCTTCATAAGTTCAACCACTAAACGAAAATTATTTCTTCTCTCTTGATCCAAAGAGTGGTGGGTATGATGCAGGCAATTTGAGTGCACACGGGAATATTTGAGGGGGATGCCCTTTTCATCCTTGAGGACAAGAGGACGAGAGACAGCGAAGGAAGTCTCGTAAAACTATAGGGACGAGTGTTTAATGAGCTCATCCTCGATTTCTTTCAGGAGCCTTTTGGAGTAACCCCTTGTGAAGGGGAAGTAGGTCACTTTACTTTGGATTCACTGGAAAAAGGAGTCCCCTTGGGCAATTTGGAAGAGGGAGTCCCCGCACCACGGTTTCCCAGAGTATGGATGCACAACAATTTGCTGAATATGATATTCACTGCCAAAAAATAAGAAGTTACGATCAACAAAAATAAAATAATCAAAGCATGACGAGAATAATAAAGTACCAAGGGAGAAGTATTTCGTCAATCAAAGAACAGTAGTCGTAAGGATCCTCATTCAAGGTATCCAACAAAGAGCATAAGGCCGCAGTTCTCTCCTAGACCTCCGCCAGAGAGGGGGGGCTCGTCAATCCAGCAAAAAGGAAGACACCAAGGGAGCGAAGGCAACATAAAAAAGAAACTTTTCTTCTAGTTCTTGGGAGTGTTAGGGGCAGGCAAGAAGGATACCCCAGGTCGAGGGGTGAAAAGCAGGAACCCCATTTCGGCACATTTTAAGCAAAAATATTGAGCAAAAACTTTGACAGTGACAACAAATTGGTAAAAGCGAATGATCATGAAAAAACTTGCTAAAATTTTGAAAGAATTGGGAACCAACGGGTTCAGGGAAACCTGAAAAGGATGGGCTACATCGTAATAAAAACTAGGAATGGGGAAACGCAACCCCGACCTTAGTTGAGCGGCAAAGAAACTCAAACAATTTGCAGGCAGAGTATAGAGGCGACTCAAAGGAGCAGGAGCACAAACAATGAAGGACGGGGGGATGTGAAACTCCAAAATTAATTGATCGATCGATGTTAGAAGTCATCATGTTCGAGGACCCCCAGTCCATGGATGAATGGGGGGTCTCCCTCGTCTCTTCTCTAGGGGAGGATCCCTTTCCTTCATCCCCCCTGTTTCACTCCCCTCACCTCCCTCATCCCTTACAACTTACTCATCTATTAGACGGCTGTCAGTCGCTACCGCAGACTTCGCCTCCGGCCACGACGAAAAGTAAATGGATTGGGACTGTCCTCCTTGAATTGTCCTTCGAGGGATTATTGTCTGGGAGAACCTCTTTAACGAAGCGAACGGACTCATCCGAGGACGCCATAGAAAAAACCATAAAGAAAGAACTTTCAAAAAAAGGGTGGAGAAATGAGAAAGTACTTACATACGTTGAAGATGGAGCCCTGTCCTTCAAGAAATCAGAAAGAAAAAAGATGAAAAAGAAAGAGGTTAATTTGTGACTAAGAACGTGGGAAGGAGGACTTAGCCCACGTTCGCCTACATAACTGCCCTTGATTGGGCGGTTACTTGACAAGTCACATGGATAGAAGGGGGCGATTATCAAACATTCCCCCTGGCGCCAACAATCATGGTAGGCCTAGCCATTGTTCCTTCATAGACAGGCAGCGTGACGCGAGACCCTATGTTTTTGAAAAAAGAAAAAAAGTCAAAAGGCTGGAAAGACTATAAGATAATAAGAAGAATGATTCCTTGAACTCTTGGCATTTCAAGATAGGGGATTACCCCTTCAAAGCATGACAAGGACTCCTACTTTAAGAAGGAGTTGGGGGCATCCCTTCTTCTCAGAGTTGGGGGCGGGGGGGGGGGGAGACTGAGTGATGTGCACGACCTAAAAGAGTTAGGCCCAATACACTCTTCAATAAGGCCCATGGAATTAGAAGGAGGAAGTCCACGATATCCCCATCAGTCCAACAACACATATGAGGAAGATGGCACAGGCTACGCATAGGTCCGGCCTAGATACATGGCCCAACAAGGAGGATCAGACTAGGGCCTGATTAGGGCTAATTATATGATGTATTTTGCTATTGATACCTCTATATTATTGTGAATGATGCTTGTCTTAAATGTATTTTTGACATTTAGGAGCTTTTATGGAAAGGAACGAGAGTGGCAAGAAATAGAGCTAAAATGTGGAAAAAAAAAGTTATGAGTAGCAAACACTACCGAATAACCCGTGACCTATGGTTATAAGAAATCCGCTTTTACCCGTGCGCACGAGTTATCTGAATGCAGTGGGCGAAAATTGAAGATTCTAAAGTTGAGTGCTGATAGGAAAATTGTTATGAAGCTATTTTGTTTCCTTATAAAATAATTTAAAAAGGGAGCAGAAAAGAAGGACGAAAAGGTTAATAGAAGGCATATTCCTTACCCCTCTTACCATAATTGAAAGACTATTATAAAAAGAGGAGAAGGGGAAATACAAAACTGATTTTTGAAACTTTTCAAAATGCGGAGGAGGAGACGAGAAACAAGTGGAGGAGCAAGATCCGGCGCCAGAGTGACAGATTGTTCACGCCCAACTTTCAACTCCATGAGTTTTTCTTTGTTTTTCTCTTTAGTGTTTAATTTATATAGGATGAACTAAATTGCCTTTTCCAATTGCTTTTGTGAATCCTAATTGAGGCAATGTTCTAAGTATTTTTACCGGATTAATCTACAGCTCTGTTTTCATATATCTACAAGTTATCGTGCTCATTTTTATAATTTCAGTTTCTATCTCTTGGATTTATTTAATTATTTTGATGAACTGGAAGGGAATTCCGCATAGTGGATAGGGTAATTTGTGGTGTGAATTGAATGATACACATAGACATATTCATTTGGTAGCATAAGTTGTTCACAAATCTTAATACATTATTGTCACGAGTCTTAGATTGGAGAGATCCACTATTTCCCTGATAATAATAGGTTCGATATAGCTCGAGAGAGTATATTGAATTAAATTGGGAAGAACCTCAATATATGAAAATATTTGTTTGTTGGATTAATCTGAAATTCACGTTCATTGGATCAATTAGGTGGACCAAATGCCTTAACATCTTTCTCACTATTAGCTTTTCTCCAACACTTTTGTTTGTCTTATTCTCTTAATAATATTTGTTATAATCCACTATCTAATTCTCGATCATCCAAAATAATCGTTGATTAATCATAGTGTTGGTACTTGTTTCAATTAAAATCCTCATGGAATCGATATTTATTATACTACTTGATAGCTAGTTTACTTGCTAGTAGACCATACATATTTTGGCATCAAGTTTTTGGCATCATTGCTGGGATTTAATTTGAAATAATATCAGAATTCGCTAATTTTGATTAATTTAGAATTTTTTTATTTTCACTCACAGAGACTCTCTTTAGTTGGCAGCTTTATGATAAGAAGCAGCAGTGGAGAGTTGATGCAATACGATCCCGAATTAAGAAAATATTCCACAGACAGAAGAACACCAATGAAAGAGGAGAGAACAGTGGAAGTGCTGAAAAAAACAATTTGAAGTATTTGAAACCACTATAGAAATCATGGGAGCCGTAGAGAGTCTGATGATGGAGTACTCATTCCCAACAGCTGATGGACGATCTTCAGCATTGCCAAGCTCTAACTTGAAGCAAACAATTTTGAAATCAAAACCATCCATCATTTAAATCATCCGGTCAAGTGTGCAGTTTTCTGATTTGCCTGATCAGGATCCTAACAAACATCACATTAATTTTCTTGAGATATGCTATACTTTTAAGTTTTATGGTGTTAGTAATGATGCTGTTAGACTTAGGATTTTTCCATTCTCATTAAGTGACATTGCTAAAAACTGGCTTCAGTCTTTACCTGTTGGAAGTATTACTACTTGGGCTGCTTTAACTCAGAAATTCCTTACTAAATACTTTCCTCTTGCTAAAACTGCTAAGATGTTAAATGATATTACCTCCTTTGTGCAGCTAGATAGGGAGTCATTGTATGATGCATGGGAGGCTTCAAGAGTATGCTTAGAAAATGTCCTCATCATGAGCTACCCGTTTGGCGACAGATATAAACTTTTTACAATCGTGTCAATGGTGACAGGTCTAATTCCAATCCATACTCCAAGACCTACAATCCGGGATGGTGTAGTCACCTTAACCTTTTATGGAGTAACAATCAACAGCAAGGACCACCGAGATATCATCAACTGCAGTAGCAAGCCCCACAAGAGAACAAAAGCAATCTCGAAGATATGCTCTCCAAATTCATCATAGCAGTAGACACCCGATTCCAAAATTAAGATGCATTGATTCGAAATTTGGAAGTGCAATTGGAACAATTGGTAAGCATAGTCTCCGAAAGAAAAGAGAGTCAACTCCCAAGTGACACCGAGAAGATTCTGAGAGAACAAGTCAGTGCCATCACTGTGAGACACGAAAGAACCAATGGACATAAGTTACCAAAAGAGCAAGTGGAAGAAGCATAAGTTCAGAAAGAAGAGGAACCTCAAGAAGAAATGAAAGGGAGTCCTCTTAAATTCAATCTAGATGTTGTTCCCCCATATATCCCATATCGCAAAAGAATTTTTAAAGCTAACTTGGATAAACGATTCGGAAAATTTCTAGAAGGGTTAAAAGCGGACACCCCCCCAACCTTTGGGTCGTTTTGCACTTTGCCCCCTAACCGTTTTTTTTCTATTTTACAAGTCACCTCCCAACCTTTATGTTTCATAGCACTTAACTTATTTTCTCAATTTTCGGCGAATCTTGGGGGAATATTTCCTTTACATGGAATGCACGCGTTTTTGGGCTATTTTTTTGAAGGATATTTAAGTAATTTCACCTTATTTCCCCCTCCCCTTCCCCAAAACTAACTCATAAATTGAAAATTCCCCAATTTCTTGCCCTAATTTCTTCATACCCAACTTTAAAAAAAAAACAAGAAAAGTTTTAAAAATCAAAGGAGGTGTGGCGCGGGCTGTAGGGGTCGAAGGTGGTGGACGACGGCTATAGGGGCAGAGGGTTTGGCGGCGACTGTAAGGAGCAAGGTAATGTTAATTTTTTTTTTCTTAAGGGGGGAATGAAAGAGGTGGGATCTTGTTGGGTGGGGGGGGGGGGGGAGAAAATGGGTGAATGTGGTTGTGTAGCTAATGAGGATGGCTGCAGTGGCGGATGAAGGAATTGCAGTGGTGAAGGTGGTTGGCAATGGCAGATGAAGAAGATGATGATATTGATTTTTTTGTTTTTCTTTTTCTAATAAAGAAGACCCATTTTCGAAGGAGAGTTGCTGCTGGGAAGGTGGTGGTGTAATTGTTGGAGGTGGGTGTCGGTCGGAAATGGTAACGGAGGTAGGCGGTGGCTTGGACGGCAAAGGAGTTGAGCAATGGAGTTTTTTGGGCTTTTTTTTTTAAATTAATGTGTGAAATTATTATTTTACCCGGCCTTAACTCGCCCAAATGTGCGTGCATTTCACACAACAGAATATTCCAATTAGATTCGCCTGAAATGGGAAAAAGAATTGTTTGGGGGCAAAGTGCTACAAAAATAAAAGGTTGGGAGGTGACTTGTAAAAAAAAAAACGATTGGGGGCAAAGTGCAAAACGGCCCAAACGTTGGGGGGGTGTCTGCTTTTGACCCTTTCTAGAAATATTCAAAGAGATCCGTATTGACATCCCCCTAATTGATGCTCTTTTGTAGATGTTGAGCTCTGCTAAGTTCTTGAAGGAGGTGCTTTCAAACAAAAGAAGTGGGAAAGAGGCGAGACGATGAAGCTTAATGAGGATTGCTCGAAATTCTCAAAACACGCTACCACAAAAACTCAAGGATCCAGGAGTTTTTCTATCCTTGCACTATAATAATAATATTGATAAAGCTTTATGCGACCTAGGTGCTAGTGTTAACTTGATGCCATACTCTATTTTTGAAAAACTTGGAATGCATGAGCTTACTTCCACAATAACCACGTTGCAACTAGAGGATAGAAGCATAAAGTACCCTAGGGGACTAGTGGAGGATGTGTTGGTCAAAGTAAGCAAATTTATCATCCCTGTTCATCTCATTGTGCTTGATATGGAGGAGGATAAGAAATGTCGTTAATTCTAGGAAGACCTTCTCTTGCCACAAGTCGAGCCTTGATCGATGTGCAAAAATGTCAACTCACTCTTAGAGTTAATGATGAACATGTAGTCTTTAATGTGTTTAAACATATGAAATATCTGTGCAAGAATGAGCATGAAATATCTGCAATTGATAGGATTAATGCCACTAGAACTGACAATGTGCATTTAGTAAAATGTGAGGATCCAAAGAAGATTGCATCGAAAATTCTAATGGGGATAATTTGCAGGATATAAAAGAAAAACACGATGAGGTTTCAAGTTTTGTAGACACCAGACAAGAAGTGAATTCAAAACTGCAAAAGGCAAGAGAGGACAAATGGGGTCAACCTAATAGGATGAAGAGATGGAGGAACCAAATCAACTAGAATGTTGGATTTTTCAAAGATCATACCAAGGCATGGAATGACTCTCACATGAAAAAGAAAAATTTCAAAGTTGGTGACAAGCGGCATCATAAAAACAAGGGCCCTATTAGGGTAGATTGGCAAAGACTAAAGCACTAAATCGAGGGGGTACCACCGCCCGTTGAGCCCTCGCATCAACTCTCTACTAATTGAGTATTTGAACGTCGAGCTAATAACGTTAAACAAGCGCTACATGAGAGACAACCCATGAATATTTTGGTTAAAGGGGTAACTTTTCAGTCGCGAACTTCTGATAACCCGTGGGTCATGACATATATAGAAGACACTTGTAGTCTCATGAATCTCTGATAGCCGTGCTCACGGCTAACCAGTAGCACCGTCGACCTGATACTTCATTCTTATTTTTATTTTTCTTTCTTTTTGTTTTTTTCTCTTTTCTTGCTTTTCTTATTTGTTTATTTATTTCCCCTTATTTTCCTTTTATAAAAAAAAGAATAAAATAACAAATTTGAAAAGACCCAAATCAGGCATGCTGTAAATAGGGTTATCACATCCACGTTGTCTTCAATTATGCAGCCCACCACCGGACTCACCGTCGCTCGCCACCATAACTTCTCCCAGCCTTACTGTCACCGCAACGCCAACTCCTCCATCACTTGCCGTCGAGCTCCTCCACCACTCACCTTTCTCTCTCTCTTTCTCTTTTCTCACCAATGTTTTTTTTTTCATCTTTGTTGAAAACTTTTCTTTCTCAGAAATATTTTTTTCTTTGTCTTCCCTCACCCCACCCCCTTAAAACACTATTTTAACTCCTTTAGTTTTTCTTTCTTTCCGTTAACTAGTGTTTGGCAGGGTTATCACAGGTCGCCAATGGACTACCCAACACCCTGTCGATCACGTCGGCATCTCAATAAAAAGCAACCTTGGTGGGAACCTCCTCCTTTGCTCTCAGCATCATTAGGGCAGTATTTTATCCTTTCTTTTTTCTCATTCCTATTTATGGGCTCTATGACATTGAGGACAATGTCATTCTTAAGTATGGGGGGAGTTTATGCCTTCATGAAGTTTTTTGTCCACTTGGTATGTTTTGCCTGAATAATTGTTGAGTG